>JAJPUD010009936.1:0-68440 GCA_023553655.1 Myrmecobius fasciatus | reverse complement strand
GAGATGCACATAACCCCATTGCTATTTTTTATTACTGGCTTTATTACATATAAATGTATTTATATCCACATATATTCTTATTCAAATATATGATCATAATATGCATATATGTGTAATTAATCATATGTATACATATATGATACAAAAGGGAGGGAAGCAGAAGGGGAGATGAACATGAATGTAGAAGTGGAGTTGGGGAAGGGCAGGGGGAGAGAAAGAGAGCCGAGGCGGAAAGGAGAAAGAGAGAAAGGGGGGGAAGAGAGAAAAAGAAAGAGAAAGAGAGGAAGGGAGGGAAGGAGGGAGGAAGAGAGAGAGAGAGAGAGAGGAGAGGGAGAACGACAGAAAGAATTTGAATTTTAGCCTAATTACTGACAAAAAGGATCTCTGTTTTTATAAATCACACATAAAAGGATTGATTATTTCTAACTTCCTTTCTAGCCTTAAATCCCATGATCCTTTGAGCACACTGTAATGAATCAAATATGCAGTTAAATGGGGACAGTGAGAAGAGGTCAGCTCAGAATCCATAGTCTTATCAGAGATAGAACATAATAGGATGCTGTCAGAATCTAAGATCAATACCTGTCACCATCATGAATTGTTTTTTAATATCAATAATGAGACAACATGATGAATTCCATAAATGTAGTGTTTGGCTCACAGACGTGTATGTAATTGCAAATATTAAATAAGGCCATCTGCTTAAAGCATAAGGCTATACATAATAGAATCATAGACTATATCTATACCATGCAATTAAACTGACTCCTGATGCCTTTTATTTTGGCTGTAGAAATAACCAATTGATCAGATTCTTGCATAATCCTATGATTTATTTAACTGTGTTTTTAAAATTATATGTTTCCATGGTGCAAAGTCAGTTTTGAGTGATATGATAATAGCCAGAGACCTACAGTATGACAAAGTGTCTTTCCACTCCAGATGTTTCTAACATCTGATATCTGCTAATCTTGGAAATTTCTGTAGCTCAATAATTGTCTGCTCCTATGATGAGTTAGGTATCATTGGGGTGAGACAGAGGGAGAGAAAACAGATTTTTTTAAAAAAAATTTTAATATAGAAGTTGGGGACAAGACAGAAGTAAAATCTTTCAATTTTCAAATGAATTTATTATTAGTTTTTATTTTTATTTAGCTATTTTATTTTATTATAAGAGACTTTTCAAGAAATGAGAGTAATACATAAATGCAATGTAAAAAAAACCAGATCAATATGTTTTAACTTTAAAAAAAACTGGGGGAAATGAACAGTCTTCAATAAAATAGTCCTTTATTTCTATTAAATGACCAGTTTAATCTGCTCTAAATCATTTAAGTAAGTGATTATAGAAAGTATTATAGGAGTAAAAACTACAGCCATGGAAATTGTAGTTAAAACTCATAGATATAATTCAATAATATAGACAGTCAGATGGAGCAATGGATAGAGCACCAGACCTGGCATCAGGAAGACCTGAATTCAAAACCAGTCTCAGATACTTACTAGCTGTGGGACCCAAGGCAAGTCAATTAACCTCTTTTTGCTTTATCTATAAAATGGGTATATTATAAATAGGGTTATTATAACACCTACATCCTAGAGTTGTTATGATGATCAAATGAGATAATAATTATGTGTTTAGCAATGTCTGGCACATATTATTATTATTAATATTATCATTATTATGATAGTAACTTCTTGGCAAACAAAAAAAAAATGTATCTTGTTATTTCCCTGTTGCTTTACACATATGTTTGAGATAATTTTCTTCTTTAATGGGTTTGTGCTGATCTATATGGCTTCTCTTGCCTGGTCACAGGATCATAGAATGTCAAAGCTGTAAGATGCCTTAGAAATTATCTAAGAATTAGTGTCAATGGCGCATAGTAAGCTCTTATTAAATGACTGTTTATTGACTAATACAGTGTCTTCCACTGAGCTGTTGGAACAATTCTGCAAACCCATTGGTAAAATACACATTTTTCTGAATGGATATTAATTGTACTATTACCATCAGGTGAAGATCTGCTAAAATTTTCAACATCCAGAAGGATATTCCTGAACAGACTGTAATTCCATTTTTAATCATGAGAAGTCTTTGGAAAAACTGAGTTCAAAGGGGGAAAATACAACTATATGAAACAGAGCAGGAATTTTAGTCTAGTTCTCTTCATACCAAGGCTAGCGTTCTTTCAACATACAAGATTATCTTCTGAGGGGAAATTTGCAAGATGGTTGGCCGAAGCCAAGATGTCATGGTAAGCAAAGATGTGATTAGAAAATATGCTTTGGGCAAGTGGAATAAAACATTTTCAGATGAACTTTTAAAGATAAATTTTGCTGTGGGTAAGATCCCAAAAGGACACTATGAAGCTATAGCTAGGTGTCACAGTGGATAGAGGGCTGAATGTGAAATCAGGAAGACCTGAGTTTAAATTCTGTCTCATATACTAGCTGTGTGACCCAGTTCAAGTTATTCAACCATTCTGCCTCCGTTTTATTATCTGCAAAAATAAAGGCTGGATGGCCTCTGAGGTCATGTTTAGCTTTAGATATATGATCTTATGAGCCTACCATGGGGAAACAAAGGCTGTTTATATCTAGTCACTTAATATTTGATAAACCCAAATATCCCAGTTGTCTGAATAAAAACTCACTTTTTTGACAAAAACTGTTTGGAAAACTAGAAAATAATCCTATAGAAACTAAGCATAGACCAACATCTCACACCATAAACCAAGATAAGCCAAGACAGAAATATGAATCAGACATATAAAGTAATAACATAAACAGATTTTTGGAGCAAGGAATTACTTGCAAGATCTATGAATAGAGAAAGTTCATGACAAAACAAGACATAGAGACATTCACAGCAAGTAAAATAGTCTTGATTACATAAAATTAAAAAATTTTGGGGAAAAACCCAATGCAATGCAGTTAAAATTAGAAGAGAAGCAGGAAAGTGGGATAACAAATTTCTTTAATACAGATCTCAAGTCTAAGATATACAGGGTACTGAGTCATATTGAAAGGACTAAGAACCATTTTCCAGCTGATAAATGTTTGAAGACTATGAAAAAGTAATTTTCAGAAGAAAAAATTAAAAGTATTAAAACTCTATAAAATGTTTTAAATCACTAATAATTAGAGATATGCAAATCAAAACAATTCTGGGATAACAATTCATATCCATCAGATTGGCTAAGTTGACAAAAATAGAAAATAACAAATAGTGACAGGACTGTGTGAAAACAGATGCTTTAATTGCTTTAATACAGTGTTAATAGAAGTATAAACTGGTCTATACTTCTAGATAGCAATTTGGAACTGTAAACTAAAAGCTATTAAACTATTCATACCCTTTGACCTAGCAATATGACTACTAGGTTTATGCTTAAAGATGACCAAAAAAGAAAAGACACACATACACACACACACATGTATACACACATACTTATAGCATCTCTTTTTTGGAGGCAAAGAATTGGAAATTGAGGGATTCATCACTTGGAGAATGGCTGAAATAGTTATGGTATATGAATTTGATGGAATATAATTGTCTTATAAGAAATGCTAAAAGGAGATGGTTTCAGAAAATCTTGTGAAGATTTTATGAATTGATGTAAAATAAGAAATGAGCAGAACCAGGACAAAAATTTATACAATAACAATATTGAGAAGATAATCAATTGTGAAAGATAGTGACTTTGAACAACACAATGATTAACCAAATTCCAAAGGATTCTTGATGAAGCATGTTTGCTACTTCTAGACAGAGAATCTGATGGACTCATGGAGGTACAGCTTGAAATATTCCCTCCTCCCTCCCTACTTTCCTCCCTCCCTTCCTTCTTTCTCTTCTTTTGTTTATTTCTTTTTTACTTTCTTCCTTTCTTTTTTCATTTCTTTCATGGCTAATCTGGAAGTTTGTTTTTCATGAATGTAAATATCTGTAATAGGTTTTGTTTTTCTTGCTTTCTCAATAGGTGTGATGGAAAGGAGAGAGGGAGAGAATTTAAAATCAGAAATAATAGAAAATTGAGTTTAAAAACACTAAAAAAAGAAAATGAAATTTAACTAGACCATTTTATATTGAAACTATAATATGAGCTTCACAAGCCCATACTCTGACCAAATAAACTAGCTGGACATAAAATTCAATGTCTCATATTTATCTCTTCCTTTATATTTTCAGTGTTACCATTCTAATTCTAGAAAGGGGCAGGGCTGGGGATCTGTATGCCCAACATAAGGTTTAAAAGTTGTTTCTTCTTTTCTTTTTCCCTACAATTTATTATTTAATGGTGATTTTGGGCCTCCACACAACATAAAAGAAACCACAGTTCCCCAGTATTTAAAATATATACATTTATGGTATTGGGAAAAATCTCATCGCATTCTCCTTTAATGCTGTGCCCCAAGTGATTGTTTTCTTTGCCTGTTGTTGGTCCTGGCAGTAGTTGAAGCCTGTCTTACTTGGTTGCTATTAAGAGTCCTGCCTTATTTCAGTATCTCCCACCTGCAATCTAAAGCAAATTTCGGTTCTTATTTGTTGTTTACAAATCAGGGTAACATCCTGGCAAGGACACTGCTTTTGAAATCAATTAATCTTATTTCTTAGAATTTAGATTTGAGATCATGTCATTTTATAGACAAAATAGGAACCTAGTGGATAAGTGACTTGTTCAGGGTCACACAGATAAATATCAAGGAGCAATATGAATTTGAACCTAGGTTCTTTGACTCCCAATCCTTTTTTCCCCAATCTTTTCATTTTCCCCCCTGAATTGAAAGTCCAGCTTTTAACTTTATTTAAACTTGATAAATTTATATAATCACTCTAGAACCCAATTTTCTTATTTATAAAATAATAAAGCAGGACAAGGTTATTTGACACTCAGACTCCTGCTTAAATAGTTTCTATTATTATTATTTTTGCTGAGGCAATTTTGGGTAACACAGCTAGGAAGCATTAATAAGCATCTGAGGACAGATTTGAACTCAGGTCCTCCTGACTTCAGGCTGACGCTCTATCCACTGCACCACCTAGCTGCCCCTTAAATAGTTTCAAAGGCAACAAGTTACCTATTGAATAATTCAAATTCACCTAAGTATAGTGGTACAGGGCTATTAAGTCCTGCTACCGGAGAAGCTGTGACTAGTGAATTGCTTAAATGCAAAAGCTCTGCAGTGAAGTAGAGCGAAAACTGATCTTGTGTTAGCACTAACTCCCAACACCCATATGGTAACTCTTGGGAAGAGGGGAGGCTACTATGTTGCCTAACGAGGGATAAAGTGGCTCAGATTGGAGATGAGCAGGCTAAAGCTACCTTGCTGATTACCAGTTGGGTCAGGCTTTTCACTGGCTGCTGAACTTGCAGCCAGGATAAGACAGGAAGATCCACTCTCAAAAAAAGAAAAAAAAAAAAAAATGGAAAAATTCTTTAACCCGGCATTCAAGATCCTTGATGATCTTTCCCCAAGCATCCTTTACAGTCTTATCTCATATGACTCCTTGTCCTGTTTTTTAAAGCTCTAGTTCTCTATTTTCTGAAAATGTTTTACCCTTTTTTTTTTTTTTTTTTGTTTTTTGCTGAGGCAATTGGGGTTAAGTGACTTGCCCAGGGTCACACAGCTAGGGAATGTTTTACCCTTTTTAGTTCTACACTTTGCTCATATAGAGCCCAGTCTCCCCAGTTCTCCCAGATCCTCTCTCTTCCTCAGTTCTTTAAGATGCAGCTCAAATATTATTTTGTCAATAAGGACTTCCCTGATCCTTTCATCAAGAAGTCATATGGTTATGGAATGATAGACCTTAAAAAGGGACCTTGAAGACCATTCCAATCCTTTTTTTTTTATTTTTAATAGTCTTGGGCAGCTGGAGAAATGAAGTGACTTAAACTATGCTTACCCTCCTTTATATTCCTAAAGCACTTTTATGGACCTTTCTTATGGTAGTTCACACTCACAACCTTTTAGTGACTATTTTTTTTTTTTGGTTCAGATTTATTTCACTACCTTTGGGGACTCCCAGAGAAGAAAATTCACCACCAGTGTACAATATATGAACAATTCATTTGTAGCTTCACATTTTAGAAGACTGACCAGAGCACAAAGGGGATTAATTGGTTCATCTATAGTCAGTCAACAGGAATTAGAACATAAGCCTTCTTGACTAAAAACCTGACTTTGTATTTAGTATGCCATGTTGCCTCTTTAATTATGGTTAATAATAATATTTATATTTCTATAATAACAATAACTGAAGTGCTTTAAAGTTTACATGCTATATTAAAAAAAAAAACCTTTGCACATTCTCTCATTTGATCCTCACAAGAATGCCATGAATTGGATGCTATCATCATTCTTATTTTACAAATGAGGAAACTGACAACAAGGTTAAATGATTTGCTCATGGTCACACAATAAGTGTCTGAGACAGGATTTAGAGTCAAATCTTTATGATTCCATGGCCAACATCATCCACTGTGCTACTTACATATCTATTCATCTAGCACTTTAAAATTTCCAATGTGCTTTCATCAGAAGTAGGTAGTAACAGAAGTACTATCCCCATTTTACAAATGAGGAAACTAAGATTCAAAGCGCCTATGTAAAATGCCTATCGTCTGGCACATAATCCATGTGTCAGAACTAAGATATCATTCAGGTTCTATGACTTCTGGTCCAATGTTATTTATATCATACCATGCTACATCTAAATGATTATTGACAGTAGACTTGGGAGGAAGAATCGAATCAGGGTACAAGATAGGTAGGGTATAATGGGAGTAAGAGGGCTAGGAACGGTGGTCACCATGAAACCAGTTAATTATCTCAGTGCTTCCTCCTGAGATAGGCTGTAGTTAGCATACTAAGGAGACAGTGGAAACAACCCGCTATATATTTGGAGAGCTAACTTTGATTTCTGTGGGGTGTAAAGACAGGTGGAGATAGGAAGAAGGAAAAGGTTTTCAGAACACAGCTGGACATTACAGGAAAAGCAGTCGGGACTCCTGGGTGTTTGCCTTGTGTTTATCATTGGCTTCCCTCTGAGAAAAGGCAAAGGGTGAGTTGTCATATTTATGTTCCTGAAGTGCTTTCTGTATTTGTGCGCCCTAATGTCTGCTGTCACACATGGAACCTTGTAATAATCCACATGTAGGAAAAGGAATTGAGACGAAACAATATGCTGGGGTTCAGCAGGTATAATGTCCCAAGAAGATTCTTTTTGTGAAGGGATGATACAAATCTTTAGCTTGGAAGAGGGATACATTTTCCCCTTTTCCTTCACAAAACCAGATAGTTTCTAGGAGCTGGATTTCCCTTCTTTTCAGAAATATTTCAAGGTAATTGACATAATCTGACCAAGTTCTTATCTAGGAGAAAGAAAAGTAGGGAAAAGGTTTTGTTTTGATCTCTGAGATTCAAAGGAATGTGCTGACATGTGCCAGAGGCACAAAGTTCTCGATGCTGTAGGAGAGATCAGACAAATGGGACCAATCCATCTTAAATCAAAAAAGAGTAGAAAAGGGAGATTTGACTCAGAAACATATGTGGGTGGTATTCTACCCATCGTGATAACGTTCTCAAAAACGAGAGGATGTATAATACTTAATAGGAAGAAAAGAAATAATAGAACAGTGATTCACAAGGAGGGTCTTAAAAAAAAAGCAACGTTACACAGATAAAGGGTCCTTGGAGGCTAGTAATAAGAGTGAATTTTGGCTTCATCTTTGCTCGACCCCTCACCCAAGGCAACACTATAGATATAGAATCACTGAACATTTTCATTGCTTGAGACTGGCCCACTGGGAGATCTCTTCACTTCTTAAAATCTTAAATATGAATCCTTTCTACATACTTTATAAATAAAAATAAATATATTTTGAGCATCTAAACCTTAAAACCCTGAGTACATGTAAGGAACTGATAACTTCTCTTGAGAAAGAGATTGGGGGATAGAGAGACAGAGACAGATACAGATGGAAAGAGGGAGGAAAGGAATGAGGAAGGAGAAATAATGAAGTCCCCACATTCTCAGTAAGGAGCAATAAGCCACAGAAATGAAAGATTTCTAAAGAGTGCACAGGTTCTTTGTGTCAGGAGGCAGTCTCTGTCACAAAGTTTATATTTTTCATTTCTTCCAAGGCTTTGCACAGTGTTTAGCACATAGTGTGTGCTCAGTGAACAATTGCACAATGAATGAGTGAAGGTATGAACTCTGAGTACTTCTAAGATCTAATTTGAGTTACACTTCTAAACCTGTCTGCATGTGGGAGTGAGTTAATTGATTATGATGGTATTGCTGATTAAAACTTAGAGACAGTTTCTTCCCATTTTAGGATCTTCAAACAGTAAAAACCTTGCAGATACACACTTATAAGATTCTGGTTATGTAGGTGGCTCTATTTTTGGCAAAAGACATCAAGGAATATTAGTGGAAAGATTTTTTAAACTGTTCTTCAGTGTGTTATTTAATGTGACATCACATTTAAATGACATGATCTTCTTCAGTGGTTCTGTGATATCATCAGTGTGAATACTTTCTTTGTTTAGCTCACTTCCCACCCATCCTAAGTGATTCTTACCCAAGCATTACCATAAATATGCCATAAAAGGAGCAGACTTTCCTATGGGACTTTTATTTTTAAATGTAGGGGAAACAATGAAATACATAGCCTATCACTGTTATTTCTTGCTTCTACATAATGACTCACCTCTTTTTACATCATACATCTTTTCTTAGGTGACATCTTTTGCAGGACTTCCTATGTGCAATCTGACTTGTTATATCTGCTCTACCCTGTTCTCTCCCTTTGCATGACCAATAATTTGAAGGCTGTGCCATTAAATAATTTCAAGCCAGGAAAAGATCTGCTTGGACAAATCTTAACACTGAATTTTCTGCCATACCAAACTGTGTTACTGTGAGATTTCAATAAACTTTTACATAAGCTCTTTGATTTATGAGACACTTTAATAAATTATGAGAAAAGGCATTATGTAAAAGTTAAAAGCAATAAATATTGCTGATCTCATACAAATCTCCATTTAGTACAATAATGGTAATGGAGTTGTGGGGAGGGAGGCAGGGATAGTTTCCACCATAGAAATGCAAAATACATAGGTCCTGCATAGAATTGACAATCCATCTTTCAATTTTTTTTAAACCTTTCATAAAAGTCTTTTTAAGGCTGGATATGAGGATTGCTCAATTATATCTTTTCATGACCCTTTGGGGTTTCTGAGCAAGGATACTGGAGTGGGCTTGTCATTTCCTTCTCCAGATCATTTTGTAGATGAGGAAACTGAGGCAAGCAGTTTAAATGTCTTCCCTAGGGTTACACAGCTCGGGAGTGTCTGAAGTCAGATTTGAACTGAGAAAGATAAGAACTCTCTAACTCCAAACCCTGTCCTCCATCCACTGGCCCACCTAGCTGCCTGGGTTTGGTGGTGCATACTTGTAATTCTTGCTACCAGGGAATCCGGTAATAGTAGATTGCTTGAATTCAGGAGTTTCAAGCTGAAACAGAATTAAAATTGATCTGGTATCTACATTAACCCCAGCACTAATATGGTGAACCCCTGGGAGATAATTGGGGGAACCACCAAGTTGCCTAGGAAGAGACAAATTGGGACAGATGAATAAATGAGAAGATCAAAGCTTCTAAGCCCATCTGTAGTGAGATTTGTGCCCTTAAGTAGCAGTTTCTGTTCCAGCCTCAGGGTACAGGGAAATCCAATCCCCACAAAAAAAAAAAAAAAAAAAAAAAGGTCCCAAAAACCGTGCATAACACAAATCACTTCTGCCCTCCTTCCTTCTTGCAGGTGAATAGAATTCCCATCAATCCAGCTCTACCCTTATCATTGAAACAGCTGCTAATGGACTGGAAAGTCTCTTCAGGTTCTACTTGGAGCAGTAGTGCAAGATGTGCTGCATTCATTAGCAGCTGTTTAAGCAGTAAGGAACATCAAGATGAAGAAAGACCTATATAAGGCAGCAATTGAAAATTTGGCCATTATGCAGACAATTCCAGTTCTGTTTCATATCCCAAGATGCATTTCAATTCCTGAATTTGGATTTTATACAGAAAAATTCATTTTGTGCCATATGCTATCAACTTATAAGAAGCAAAACTGACTGATTATGGCAGAAATGTCTCTGGATTCCACTCTAAATGTCTGTTGAATTGTTGAGCTGAATGGAAATGGGGGGGTAATAAATGTGGAAATGGCCAGAAGGGAGACAAGCCAGGTAAAAAAGGGGCAACTGTGAGAATAACTGATTGGATAACTCAATTTTCATTTTCTGAATTCAAGGCTTTTTCCAATATCTCAAGCTGTAGATATCAATTGAACTTTGAGCATGAAGCTCCTAGTTGTAAGGGTCACTTGTCCTGGGCAGAATTACTTTACAACCAAGATCATTCCAGCTGGAATGGATTTTAAAAACATCTTTCAGCTTTTTACAATTTATTTTACAGATGAGAAAGCTGAGACCCAGAAAGGTCATGACTTACCCAACATCACTCAGTTGGTATGTGATCACAAAGTGCTGATTCATGAAAATGCTAATAGATTTTTGTGGTGTCTACACCTGACTAGACTTCCTGTAATATCCCAGACATTCTTTCCCTTTAGAATAGACAAAGGTTTTTTAAGTTAAAGTCTTAGAACATGTGTTTGTTCATTTCTGACAAATGTATTTCAATGTTATTTGGTTTTCTTTGTAATTCTATATTTTGCATTTTATGCATTAAAATATAACTCCCCAAAAGAATCTACAGAGATTTTACCAGACTGCCAATGGCAATCTTTGACTGGCATAGAGTTAAGATGATCTAGGTTAGATTTTTTTAAACAAAATAGTCATTTACAAAGGCAGTTTTGACAATGGACACTTCTATGTGGCTATATCTATTAGTTCAAATTGGATGGTCATCTATATGAGCCTCTGTGTTCAAAAATATTTCTTCCATTCAGAAATTTAGCCACTAGAATTTTATTTCTTTGATTTAAACAATTCTCTCCTATATAATCCCTGGGGAGGCAAATTCCCTGGGGAGAAGTAAATCATTAAGTTACTAACTTTTTAGTGTGAATTAGTTTAATAATTCACTTTTTTGGGGGAGTGACAGGATGATCTGTAGAAGAAGGAACAAAAGAAGAAGGGTATGTAAAGTAAGATGCTATGAAGTGAGAAGGGCATTAATAGGGTTGGTGAAGTTGGAGCAGAAAAGACATTTTGCTTACTTCAGAATGTAGCCAAGATTGACTGGCTTCCACATCTCTGTAATCTAAATCTATCTTCGTTACACCAATTTTGCCAAGTTATTTCCTGGGCTAAGTCAAGTACAGAATGTTTCCACGTGTCATGGGAATCTGAATGGATCTTAAAATTCTTGATGTATCTCAGTTTAAAATTCTCTACTACTTTTTTATATTGTATTTATTTGGTTTCATATGAATTAACATCTGGAGCAGATGCTTTTTGCCTCATTTAGAGCAATAACAGAATGGAAGTATTTCAGTGCTGAGGAGGAAAAGAATTATGGTATAATGGACCATAGGACAGATGCCCTGAAAAAGCATTAACATGTGTTAGTACCTAGGTATTCAAGAGAGTAGACTTAGAGAAAAATGTGAAAAAGAAAAATGTAACAAATCAGAAGATTTATAATCCCTAATCCATCATTGCCTCCTACTAAGCAACTCAACTGATACTTCCTTAGGCAAGCCTAATTGATCCATAAAATATTTTTTTAAAAAGGCCATTAAGATAATCACAATATAGTTTTGTTCAGACTCATGATTTTTTTTTTTTTTTTTTTTTTTTGCTGAGGCAATTGGGGTTAAGTGACTTGCCCAGGGTCACACAGCTGTTACGTGTCTGAGACCAGATTTGAACTCAGGTCCTCCTGACTTCAGGGCTGGTGCTCTATCCACTGCGCCACCTAGCTGCCCCCAGTAGACTCATGATTTTTAAAATATATTTTATTATTTATTGATTTTGTTTCTACATTACATTTATTTCTTAATATGTCTATTCAAACACACAGTGAACCTTTCCTACTAAAAGATTAAAAAAATAGTTCAACAAATTTTAGCAACACATTAATATTTGACAATCTGTGTAACATTTCCTATATCATCATTTATGCAAAGAAAAGAAGTAACATTTTCTCAACTGTTCTGCAGACTAAACTTGATCATTATAATTATACAGCATTCAATTACACGTTACAGTTGTTTCTGTTCCCATTGTTTTTTCAGTATGCACATCATTCTTATTCTGCTTAATTGTACATTATTTCACGTAAGTCCATATTTCTGAGTTCCTCATACTCATTATTTTTACAGCCCAGTGTTATTCACACACACACACACACACACACACACACACACACACACACTCACACACTCACATTTTACTCCAATTTGTTTAGCAATTAGGGGAACTGCAAAATCATTCCTCAGTTTGTTTCAAGCTTTTTTGCAAAAAATCATGCTGGAATTAACCTTATGCTATATTTGGGATCTTTTTGTCCTATGCCTAACAGTGTAATACCTGGGTCAAAGATTATTGACTAATTCAACATCAATTGGTCTCTGCATTATTTCTCCTTGGATTTTTGTTACGTTGCCTTATACAATATATTGATCATTTTTATAAACTTATTTTGGCTTCTGCTCCTTTACTGAAGCAAATATTTTCTCTCTAATAGTTTCATTGTTGATTGTCTGAACTTTTCTAAATAAACCATTATGTTAATTGAAAATAGATATGTTCTTATCTTTTCTTTACCAGTACTTATGCTTTTCATTTCTATTTCTTTTCTTATTGCTTTCTCTAGTTTTGTAGAACGAGGTGAAAAGTAGGAATGGGGGTATATCCATGAATTCCTGAATTCATTATGGAAAATTCTATTATTTTCCTCATTGCAAATAATGCTAATTCAATTTCTAGATGTCCTTTTTAGTCAAATTTAAATGACTTTTTTATTCCTTTGCTTTTTTAGGTTTTTCTTAAAGTATAAATTTGCATTATTCTTTGTCAAATGTTTCATTATTTGATTTATTGTGATTTATTATGTTATTTTCCAAATGATAAGCCACATCTCCATCCTTGGTTAAAATCCAATTTATATTCGAGTTAAATAGTAGTTTTGATACACTTCTTTCATAGGATTATAAAGTCAGAGATCTTAAGCTTATAAGGAAGCTTAAAAAAACCCATCTAGTTCTACCCTTTCATTTTAGAGATGAGGAAACGGACTCATGGGAGTGAAGTCACTTACTTAAACTAATATGGATGGGAAGCAACGGATCTTAGATCCTGTAAGTCAGGACCAATGACCCCAAGTTAAGTGCCTTAAGTTTAGCATCCTTTCCACTACAATACACTAGTAGGATTTTGTTTACAATTTTGCAACAAATAAATTGGTAACATAGTTCTACAAAGCTCATTCTTCACTTTATCCTTCACTGGTTTATGTATTAGTACAATACTTGACTGAAAGTATAGTGAGCTGACCTGACAGCCAGAAAGACTTCACTTATAGTCTCATATCTGGATAGTCAAAAGTCATTTAACCTCTCTATATTGTAGGAAAATCTCTAAGTAGATAAGATGTGGACTTGCATTAGTAGCTCTCTTGAATCAGAAATTCCCTATATCAATGCAAGAATCTAGTCCTTTTGATCAGGTTAGCAGATGATACATTGCTTTTGAGAGACTTTTCAAAGAACCATCTTTTGGATTTTTAAAATCATTTCTAGCACTTTTTATTTTATATTTTATGTAGTTCTTTTCTAGTTTCCAAAGTTTTATGTTTGTGGGGAATTTATTTGGATTATTTCTGATTACTTGGTATTTATGAGAGACAGGAAGCTCTCAGTTCAAGTCATTCCTGGCACATCCTTTTTGGTGACAAGGAAAAAAAATCACTGACTCTCTCAAAGCCCCAATTGACTTTGTAAGACTTAGATGCAGACTAAGTGCATCAGTAAAGCTATTTCTTCACTGACAGTTCCTTATGTAAAATGAAATCTCAGATGTAACACCCCAAAAATGGCAGTTGTGTTTTTGAGTTAGCCTGATTTTCTGGAAGACTGTACAATCTGTTTTTCATTTTAGTTATTTCAACTTATATGGTATTCATATGTTCTATTCTGTCAAATCTTCTTCCACTTCATATCTATGCCCTAAATCTTCTATTGTCTTTTAGAATATTTACTTCTCTGGAGAGAATATCTATCATGTCCTCCAAAATTCTGTAACTTAATTTCTATCTTTTAAAATTCTGTGTCGAAATCCATGAATTCCCACCCAATTTTATTCTTAATTTATTCTTCAAATAATTTTATTTCTCATTTGAAATGTTCTGGGTTTTGTTATTTTTCTGTGATCTCTGATGAATCTATGGATTTCTTTTTCATTGAGAAATTTGGGTTCATTTCCTTACGTAGCATAATGTTTCCTTTTTTTTCTTTCTACTTCACTAATTTTTTTTGGTCTCTATGAGTCTCTGGTATTTTATTTGCTTGTGAGCTGGGCTTTTTTTTTTTTTTAATTCAGACTTAGACTTTTAGACTTTGGTCATTTAGCCTTTCTAATCTTTTCAATCACTTTCCTCCAGTTTCTATCCTTAGTCTTTGACTCCTCTCTGTTTCATTGCACAGGACCTTTTGAGGCTAGACATCATTAGGGGTCTGTTGAGACCCACCCTAGTTTCTAGTATTCTTTCCTCAGGCATGGGAACTTTTCCTCTTCCAGTCAGCTCTGTGATGTTCCCTCCACTGGTGACCTTCCTTGTTTTCTTTTAGTAGGTACTACTAGAGGCTTGGCAGAATGAGTGTCTGATGTTTCTAGTAAGATAGAGGGAGCTGGTGGGGTTTCAAGTGAGTCACTGCTGTGGGGGAACAGTCATTTACACCTACAGCCAGATCATGAAGCAAAAGCTGAAAGGTTGCTTAAACCAAACTACATCTGGTGAGCTTCGTGGTAAAAATGAGTGGAACAATATTTAATAATGTTTTTAGCTTGTGGAATATTTTTCCATTATTGGACTTAGCTTTAGTAACTATTGGAGTTGTTGCTGTTCAGTCATTTTCAGTTATTCATGACCTCATTTGGGGTTTTCTTGACAAAAGTACTGGTGTAAGTTTGCTCCATCTCATTTTAAAGAAGAAGAAACTGAGACAAATAGTAACTTTGTTCAATAATGAACTCAGGAAGATGAGTTTTCCTAACTTCCTAAAAGGAAGCTGGTTTAAGATCACTTAATTAACAATATTGTTCATTTGGGATGATTATTTGCCAAAGCTTATTTTTTTTTCTATTTTCCCCCAAATTAACCTCACAAAATAAAGCACTAAAGTACACCTGAAGTATCTGAATTGGTTCATTCTTAATTGCAATCTTTTGAGCTCCCAGCCTTTCTCAGATTTTTCCCTTGACAGACTAGTCACATTACACATGCAAAGCATTTCCTAAAGTAATTAGCCTCATATAATCAGACTTCTAGAACTAGAAGAGGTCATAGATAACATATAATCCATCCTCACTCCCCAATCCCCCCTCCAATCATTTTATAGACAAAGAAAACAACGTCCAGAGAGGTGGTGACCTATTTGATGTTGTACCCCAAGATAGTAGGAGATATCTATTACATTTCTACTATACTAGCCTACTACACATGACTATGAAAAACACAGCAAGATTGCTACTCACTAATCTACTAATCTTTTCAGTGTTCAAGTCAACAAAAATTCTAAAGTCAAATATTTTTAACCTACTTTATCTCAAGGAAAAAAGTTGATTATATCACATGGGCTACCATAGTCAAAATAAGTCAATCAATAAGCATCTATCAAGTACCTGTCAAGTGGAGGTACAGTGCTCAGGGCTGAAGATTCAAAAAGAAGTAAAACAGTCTCTGCTCTGAAGGAGCTTACATTTTAACAAGCCAAAATTATCACCACTGTACCAAGCCATAGCATCTTTTGCAAACTAAGTCACCAGAAATACTACTTTCCAGTGAGATATGAACTTAGCATTGAACAAATTTATCATTGTCTTTTTAAAATGGAAGAAAAAAGTGAAAATTATCAGTTGTTTATTAACAATGGTTGTTCTACTGTTCTGGGGGGAAAGTTTATTGTGATGCATTTTTTTCAGATTAAACTGGAAAATAGGATTTAATGTATAAATGTTGCAAAAAAAAAAGTGTGTGTGTGGGGCCTAATATGTATTCTATCTTTTCATTTCCTCTTTCTGCCTTTTATTAAAAAAAAAAAGAAAACTTTCTTAAATGTCAGTTTGTCATCCCCTGTTTATGCATACTTGAAACAAAAGAAACAATTAGAGATTCTGGCCACATCATAAGCACTCCAGCTAGATCTTGATCTTTATTTCAGTAATGGTATTGCCAAGGCAATATGTAAATGAAGTAAAAAAAAAAAGTAGGTGACTTGTATAAAAGTTGGCTGTAAAATTGAAAGAGGCAGTATACACAGAATTAAAAGGAAGATGACAATAATTTGCAGGTAATTATTCTTTTCCATCTATCAAAAAGGAAATTTCATAATAATCCCCTTCTGAAGAAAAGTAAAGATCCAGATGGTGGATAGAATGACCTTTTCCCAATAGAAGGATGGTTTTGTTACCCAGCCAGATGTTTGAAATTTTTTTAACCAGCATGCATAAATAATTAGGAGAGACCTGTTAATTAAACTTAAATGACAGCTGTTAGACTTAGAAAAACCCTGATACAAGTATAGACCTAGCATCAATATAGGGCACCTCCAAGAGCAATCACTCTGCATTGTTGTGATAAAAAGATAAAACATATGCATCTGAGTTTGGGAGGATGGGTCAATAAAGCAGTCACTTTCTAAACTACAAAGCTGCAGGTGTTATGGAAATATGCCAAAGCTTGGCAACCAAGGTGACAGGCTCTTTGTTTTGCATATTAATGAGCAAAACAAAGACCATCTGAATGCTACAATTCCTAATGTTACCACTGATCCTATGGCTCTTATGGGGTCATTATCAAAGACACTAAGTTAGGAAGGAAAAACTGTCTACAAAGTAAACACCTACAATGCCTACAATGTATGGAGGGTATTTAACATAGAGATTTAAGGAGGATGTAGGAAACATGCCCTAAAGCTTTTGCAGTTTAGGTATTATGGGGGGGGGTGACTTAGAAGGGAAAAAAAAAACAACATATATGTGGATTAGATATTCTCTATGGTGTTTTCCAACTTTAAGATTTTATGTTTCAAGGTAAATTCAATTCAACAAACATTATCAAACAATTACTATAAAGTAGGAGCTGAAGATGCAAAGATAAAAGACCAAAAAATGGCCCCTTAACTTAAAGAAGCTTATTGAGAAGGAACATTTATTTAATTATAACAATGTACAATTTTCAAGAATGGCTCTTCTTAAAAACAAACAGTTACACTTTACAAATAACTAAAGGATGATTTTTTCCCGATGCTGTCGATTAAGTTGTTCCGGTTTGGAGTTGTCCATCTAGACCAAGGGTTCTTAACCTATGGTGCATGAACTTTAAAAATATTTCGATAACCATGACACAAAAAGGTTAAGAACCTTTGATCTAGACATGAGATCTTGACCTTATTTTTCCCGTTATGTTGCTAACCAAATAATTCTCTTGTGCAAGAAGTGATGTATAAGATGAGATTCCATGACATTTCTGAAACATAATACAATGGCCAATGGGTTTCTGAAGCAACCAGGCTGTCATCTGTTTATACGTTTCTGAAAAGTTAACTGATTTCAGTGAAATCAGAAGAAAGCATGTTTAATTTTTTTTTTCTGGACCACAATTAAAAATAAGAAATACAAATGTGCCTAAAGGCCTAGAATCAACTTAAGATTTGAACACAGATTACATATGTTGAAAAAAAGAACACCACCAATCCAATTATGCACTAATAATTGGATTATAATCAATTTTGAGTTTCAACAGAGATTACAAATTTAGAATCAAAAAGAACCCCCAAAATTATTTCATTTACACTAAAGTTTTATAAATGCAGAAAATGAAGTCCAGAAAAGTAAAATAACATGCCCATGGCCACAAAAGTAATAAGCAAAGATGTCAGAATTTGAACCTAAGTCACCAGGTCAATTCAGTCAATAAACATTTATTAAGCATTTACTGTGTGCCAAGGGCTGTGCTAAATGCTGCAGATACAAAGAAAGTTTGAAAAATTGACCCTGCCCTGGAGCTCACAATCTAATGGGCATATATATATATAAATACTTATGTATATATTATGTATAAATATATAGAATAATAATTATTATAATAGATATATTGCTCTGTGTACAACATCCTGGTAAAATACACAGAAATCATAGAACTATATATGATTGTAGATTCACAGCTGATAGGGACCTTAGAGATGCATCCACTCCATTTTACAGATGACAAATCAAGATCCAGGAAGCTAAGTGATTTGCCCAATGGTAGTAACCCTAACAGCTGGATTTGAATGCAATACTCTGACTTAAGAAATATATAGCGTTCATGTGGAAGGTTTAGCTCAGAAGAGGCAATAATTATGTCTGTGTGTCAAGGATAAGTAAAGTGGGATACAGAAGTAATTATGTTAAATGTTATAATTAGACCAATCAATATATATTTATTTTGTCTCCTAAATTCTTAGAAATGGTCTTCTTAGTGTGGGCCATGAAGTATAAATTACCATCCCCACTATCTAAAAACTTTCAGTCAAATTCTGGGGAGAAGCTTAACAAAATTTAGATTAATATTTTCAAATGTGTAGTTCTGCCCTCATTTAGGCTTGAATAAATAAGGAAAAGCTACATGGACTAGGTAGAGAAGTAGATCTGGAAACTTCTCTTGGATTTGGAAAGAGTAATGGGTATGAAAAATGACAATTATAGTCAATGGCACTGCACTCTAAAGGAACAACATAAGTAAAGGCAGAATTTGTGTATGCATGAGTGACTGCAGCCAAGAGTATGGCAAGAAAGGAGCGGCTGGCTGCTGGCTAACCTTGCCTGATGTTTGGGATTGTGGGCTTTTGTCAAACAGCTGTGTGCACTTGACTTTATTTGTGGCATGTAAAAAAAGATAACTTCCTTTAAAAAAAAATAAGTGAAGACAGCAGAAAAAAAACATGATGTGTTCTTGGGCCAGTAAAATCCACCAGAATCTATAGTAGGAAAGAGAATTTGGGAAAATAACAAAAAACACATTTAATTTACATGAAGAAAAACAAATTGTCAATTGTCATCTGGGAAATTGTTGAAACTTTCCAATAACAATAAACATGCAAATTAAAATATTCAGCTTGCCATCTTATACATTTAAATTGACAAAGGCATTTCAAACAATGACATTCACTGTTAGTAGAGTTGAAGATTTACATGAATATTATCATATTCAGTAGTTGTGAATAGATCCTTTTTTGGAAAAGCATATGACAAGATTCAATAAGACCTACCAAACTAACCAAATTCTTTGACTCAATGATTCCATTACTAAGACAATATCCTAAGGATTTTTTCTAAAAAGGAAAAAAAAAGTCCATCTGTAAAAAAAAAAAATATTTATAGGTGATTTATTTGTAATACTAAAAATAATCTATGTTCGATGGAAAGACTAGAATTAGAAAATTAAATTCAAATTCTGTCCCTGATGTATGATCTTGTACTAGTTACATAAGAACCCTAGTCTTCAGTCTTCTCATCTGTCAAATGAGAATTTGGGTTAAATGGTTTCTCTTATCACATTCAGGTCTAGATCTAGCATCTTAAAATTTGTATG
Organism: Myrmecobius fasciatus; assembly: GCA_023553655.1. Taxonomy (NCBI): domain Eukaryota; kingdom Metazoa; phylum Chordata; class Mammalia; order Dasyuromorphia; family Myrmecobiidae; genus Myrmecobius; species Myrmecobius fasciatus. Next base: position 48,605 of record JAJPUD010009936.1, on the reverse strand, counting down.
TCTGATGAGTGGTGAGCATTTGAAAAAATGTGATATATCAATATATTGACAAATATGAAGAAAACAAATAAATATGAGAGCATACTAAATACTAAAGAAGAAAGCAGTAGCACAATGATATTCAAACCAAACTATAAAATAAAATGACAGTAGCAATAAGTAGGGGGGAAAACCCTAGTTACAATAAAAAGGATCAGAAGAGAGCCATAGCAAAATAGCTTTTTTAAAAATTAAACTTTATATTTAAAACAAATCGCAAACAATAAATGGTTTTAAGTAGAATAATTTTTAGTTTGTTTGAAATTTTGTAATTGTTCAGTCATTTCTGACTCTGTGACCTCATTTGGGTTATCTTGGCAAAGATACTAAATTGGTTTGCCATTTCCTTCTCCAGGTCATTTGACAATGAGGAACTGAGGCAAATAAGGTTAAGTGACTTGCAGAGGGTCACACTACTACTAAGTGTTTGTGGCCAGATTTTAACCCAGAAAGATGAGTCTTCCTTCCTTCAAATCTGGTACTGTAACCACTGGATAACTTAGCTGATGAAGTTTTTGTTGTTGGCTACTAAATTTAGAATTTTTAAATAAAAGAAAGTGAAGTTAGATTCTAAAATTGTCTGAAATATCCAAATAACTATGGGAAATACAGGAACATTTTTGGCCTTTATTAGAAATGAAATTTTTTCCTACTTTACTTTTCATGTGCAATATCAGTTACATAATGTTGAAAGTCCTATGGAATATAATCCCTAAGGAATTCTATGAAATAAAAGCATATGAAGCTGTCCATTGCACTGAAATGTCATCTCACTCCTTAGTAAAGAAAACCCCCAAATGAATAATGACTTTTGAGAAACTTTTTGTGTAGTAGAAAACACCACAATTAATTACTTTTATTTATTCCTTCTTCCTCTTCCCATCTGTTCTATCCTTCCTAGAAATGTTAATTATGTTGAGCAACCTTCATGAATTCTTCTGTAAAAAGCCACTATAAAGTCTTGCTATAAATTACATTATGTCTACAGATATATAATTTGGCATTATGAGGAATATATGCAACTCTTTATTAAAAATTTACTTAAAAACCTACACATACACACAATGCTAAATGTTGGTGATTTCAACACAGTACACGTGCTTCTTTATTTGATTTAATTATATTTTCTCAATGTGTGTCCAAAATTCATATTCTTCTCTTATTTTAAAATAGTTATAAAATGACATGTGTAAATATTTTGTGAACTGGAAAACAAGATATATATGTAAGACATTATTGTTATTAGGAGTTGTTTCATCATCATAATTTCTTAATCATGACAAAAGTACATAATATCAAAAATAACAAGAATTAATCTAGAAAACATTTTAAACATTACTTTCTAGTATACTTCCAAAATCTTTTTTTGCCAGAAATGCTAATACAAAGTCAAATGTGGATTTGGAGACTGTGGTATTCTACTTTTATGAAAGTGCTAATGAGCAGCACATTACAAAACAATTAATAGATGGGGGAAGAAAAATGTGAAAACTCTAAAGCAATTTGAAAATCTGCCCCTATGTAATTAGGACTTAGTAAATCCAGATCATAGGACTTGTAAAGTCTTCACTTGTATTATTAGAAAAGAAAGGCAAAGAGAACTTGCATAGCATTCTATAGAAGACCAAAGAAGTATAATGGAAAAACAGGAATATAGGGAATAGTAAATAAATTAAGATTATTTAGCTAAAAGAATGACACTGGGCCTCCTGCCCTTAAAATTAAACGATTCCTTTCCCTTCTAGTAATCGTAAGGATAAAGCTAAAAAATTAACTTGAAATTAGATCATTAGCTAAGAAATTAGATCATGGCCAAGAAATTTTCCCTAAGCATAGTCTGGTTTTGTGTCTCACTGCTGATACTCTCATTGGTATTTTCCATGATTCTCAGATTACACTGGCTCAAGAATTCCAGGAAAATAATATAAATAAAGCAGTCCCTTATCAATCAATCAATCAACCAATAAGTACCTCCTACTTACCAGGTTCTGTGTTAGGTTCTAGGAATACCAAGACAAACTTCCCTGTTCTCAAGGAATATATATTCTCTCAGGTGAGACAAAATGTAAACAGAGAAGTACAGTTAAAATTTATTGTTATTGACTCTTTATGACTCCATTTGGGGTTTTCTTGGCAAAGATATTGGAGTGGTTTGCCATTTCCTTTTCTAGATAATTTTACAGATGAGGAAACTAAGGTTAAATTACTTGCCCAGGGTCACACTGCTAGTTTCTGAGGCCAAATTTGAATTCAGAAAAATGAGTCTTCCTGATTTTAAGCCTTGTATGCTTTACTCTATCACCTGTCTACATTTAAAATATGAACAAAATAAATACAATTAATACATGTCAAGGGAGTGAAGGAGAAAGACAATTAGTAATAGCTAAGAGAATCGGAAAGGTCTCATATAGAAAGTGGTGATTGAGCTGAATTTTGAAGGGAACCATAGATTTTTAAGAGGCAAAGAAAAGGAGGGAGTGAATTCTAACCAAGAATACCTATTTAAAAGCATGGAGGACAGAAGAATGTTGTGTGTGATGAACACATACCCATTTGGCAGGCCTTCATAGAGAGACGGTCCACAGGAAGGGAAATTACAATCAGTTGTAAAGGCTTTACATGCTAGACAAAAGGGGTTTGTATTAGATCTTAGGGTTAAGAGGAAGTCAGGAGAATAATCAGACCTGTGTTTTGGAATATCTCTTTGGCAGCTGTGTGGAGAATGGATTAGGTAGGATTAGAATGGATTAAAAAAGTACTTCAGGCAGGAAGACCAGTTGGAAGATTTGCAAAACTCCAGGAAGAGGTGACAAGAACCTGGGCTGAAGAAAGGGATGGAGGTATATGAATTGAACAAAGAGAATCAATGTGAGAGATGTTGGAGGGTTAAGGGAGGCTTCAAGATTGCAGACTTAAGCAGCTAGACCTCTCTATACAGATGGTAACCTTCAGAAGAGGGAAAGATACTGAGTTCTGTTTTGTTCTCTATTTCTAGGACAGTGGAACTGCTTTTCTCTCTGAAGAAGAATTCATCTATTAAAATCCAACTCATTCCTCTAAGAAAAATGCCTGTATCACTCCACTAATTCAAAACTCGGATAGTTTGCCCATCATGTCAACCTGGCAATCCAGATGAATTACAAACTGAGCTTTATTTAAATTAGTCTCATCATTGTCTTCTGAATGTTCTTGAGCTCATGTTGTTTATTACATAGAATATCTTCTCCCTTTCTGCCAATCTAAATACTGCATATTCTTTAGGGCCTCTATTGCCTTAATGGGATTTTTATTTCTCTTTCAGGCCCCACTCACCACCTCTGGGCACTCCTACAATGTTTACTGTCTTCACTGCTCATTTGGACACTTGATTATTTATTGGCTTGTGTTATTATGCAACTGTTCCATTTATATACATGTCAGATGTCCATGATTAAGTAATAAGGTCCTTGAGGACAAGAGTCCTAGATGAAGAGCTTTACATCTCCCACATATATAATTTGGAAATAAAAAATAATAAACTATGTACTGAAGAGAGAATAAGGCTATGCAAATATTTCAAAATATTTGGCAAATAATATGTCCTCAATATGATTTTGAATAAATGAATGCATGAATGTATGAAAAATAGATTATAAATTCTGAGAGGACTGCCACTATCATTTTATACTTTAATAACACTCAGTATTTATTAAGCACCCACTATGTAGAATGCACAGATTTTAGATGAAATATAATCTTAGCTTTTATGGAACCCATAGAGTAATAAGATAAAAACCATATTACTGTAATATATGACATGATAGGAGTAAAATAAAATGTACTATCACTACCCTCACATAAACCTAGCACATAATGATTGCTCAGTAAAAACTAATTAAAAGAATGAATTAATACATAAAGTGCTGGAGGGAAGGATCAGGAAAAGATCCTATGTTTTATTAGAAGAGTGTCTCAATAGATAGAAAAGTTACAGTTATTTGAAGCATTGGATGCAGAGGTGTTACAGGGATGGTGGCTTGGTGGATAGTGCACAGATGTGACCAAAGATGCTTATACCCTAGGCAAGTAGCTTCATCTGTTTGCCTAAGTTTCCTCATCAATAAAATTGGGATAATAATGCACCTGGCACTCAGAATGGTAGTGAGACCAAAGGCAATAATATTTGTAAAAAGCATTTGGCTCAGTGCCTGACACATAGTAGGTGCTATAAAAAAAAAAAAATGACTATTTTCTTCTCCTTCCAGAGAAAGGAAGGGTCTACAGCTGTGAAAGGTTGTGTGACCTGTTCATATGTTTAACGAATTCTGACTTAGATTTGAAGTGCAAAATTATCAAGAGAAAAAAATTGCTCCCAATCTATGCTTGAGCAATGCATTTCTCCTTTCTTCTTTTATACCAATCCCTTTACTGCCTATTAGTCCACAGGCACTGGAGATGTTAAGAAAATAAAACTAAATACGTTTTCTATAGATGATGGAGAAACAAGACATATGAATTCCCCAAATATCAGTCTGTTTTTGGGAAGCAGGAAGCAGGAAGCAGTAAAATCATTGTATAACCCTCCAATTCTCAAAGAAAGTCCTTGGTACTATCCTCCACACCTAAATTGGTAAATTTTTCAAATAACCAATATGACAGTTTGATAAATATCTCAAATTCTATGATGAGTCCAAATCCAATAAAATTTTATTAGGCACCTGCTAATGTGCAGGGCACTGGGAAACAAAAAAGCATTACCACTTTCTAGGTATTCAAATTCCATAAGTGCACACAAATACTTTACCTTAAAGACAACATCTCCATTAAGGAGATTGACTGCTAAATGGACAGGAGCTGTGAGAGCATCTATTTACAGTTTCTTTCTTTAGACAGACTTTGTTGTATCCACATTAGCAATAGAATGACACTCAGTTGGAACATGGAAACAGGGTCATGTTATTGAACTGAGTGTTACAATGACATTTTAAAATGGGATTCTGCCTGCACTATAAAATTTAGTAATATCTTTAGAATAAAGACATATTTTTAAATATTATCATGTACTTAGATTACTAGGAGGGCTCTCATATTTTTTAAAAAAATATATAATATCAATAACTGGACATTTGTAAAAAATAATCTTCTGAAAATAAAAGTACATTTTGTGTTACACAATTGCACATGTGTAAAATGTTTATCTGATTGCTTACCATCTCAGGGATGGGGAAAGCAAGGGAAAGAGGGTTATAGGGATAGAATTTGGGACTCCAAACTTAAAAAAAAATTGTTTTGACATGCAATTGTGAGGATATAATTTATATATATATATATATATATATTCAAAGAGCACACAGGTTTTTTTTTTTCCTTTTTCAATTGCTAGAGGAAGATATGAGGGATAAAATGCAGATCTAAAAATAAAATTTAACTTTAAAAAAGCCAAGTGAACATATTTGGAGGGGAAGTTAAATATACTGACTTTTGTAATGACCAAAGATAATAATTACAATCCTCGGTGACTATGGGCATACAACTTCACCTTTGGGGAGCCTCAGTTTTCTGTTACATGAAATTAATATAGTAATGTTCACACTACTTGCTCCATGAGGTTGTTGTAGGGAAAGCACTTTGTGAACCTTAAAGTGATCAAGTATTGGGAAGTTGTTATTTACAAAATACTTTACAATTAAAAGTTCTCTACACACATTATAATATTTGATTCTCACAGGAAGGCACTTACAGCAGGGAATGGCCTTGTGATTTCATTCGTACAGGGAACTCCCAAGTGAGAAAGCTTCCTCTAGCAATTCAGGTCTGCATCTTTCTACAATTTATAGTCTTAGGGAATAGTCTACTACAGTGAGAGGTTACAACCAGGTTCAGGCTCCAGTATGTGTCACACTCAGCTGAGATTTGAACTCAGATATTCCTGGCTTTGAGGCTAGCTCTGTATCCCCTATGGCATGCTGCCTCAAAAAGTCATCAAAGTACTTGCAAAAGTAGGATAATGCAACAGATTCATAAGAGCATGACAGTGTAATACAGCCTATATGACAATTTAAAAAAAGCAGCAATGCTAATGGTTTCATTTTGAGTGTGCATATGTATAAATGTGAGAGAGAAAAAGAGAAAAAGAGAAAAAGAGAGAGAGAGAGAGAGAGAGAGAGAGAGAGAGAGAGAGAGAGAGAGAGAGAGAGGGAAAGAGGGAGAGAATGTATTAGAGTAAGTGAGCTAGGAAGACAGGTCCTTAAAGCTTGATGAGCAAAAGATTTTTGTTTAAATCCCATGTTTCAATAAGGCAAGGGAGAAAAAGCAACAGTTAAAAAAAAAAAAGATGAAAGCTGAGATCCAGCTTTGTAAATGGACAAAAAGATCAGAACAAAGCTTTGCTGAATGAACTAAGGACAACTTGAGTTTCAGGCACTATTCAGACAATCATAAAAGGCTTCCCTCTTAAACTTGTCAAACTCCTCTGTCACAGTTTCCTATTCTGTCATCTCTCCAAATTAGCTGGCTTCATGGCAAGTTACATACTTCTCTCTTCATTGTAAAACATGATTACAGGTTCGTTACACATACCAGCATGTTACAATTTGCAACACATCTGTGATTACTAAGATGAGCTGTTCCACATGACTGCATTTGTCTTTTTATTATTAAGAGAAAACTGAATAGATTTCCTCTAAGCTTGGAAGCATCTCTACAGCTGTGAGAGAAAAGTAATAAATACATCCCACCTCAGGATTCAATTTCTCCTTTAAAATGTGTCTTACAATTTATGTATTTCTAACACAAACATAAAGAAAACATAATATAATCCCCAAAAAGCATTCTATAGAATGACAGATGGGGATAAAGCATTTTATAGGAAGGCAGGTTGTCATCATGATAAATAATTAGGGTAGTGAAAAGAATACCGCACTCAGAGACAGAGAATATAGGTTAGTCAATCTTGTACCTCCCAAGGCTCAGTTACCTCATCTGTAAAATGGAAATGATAATAATAATGAAGATGGTGATGATAGTAACACCTGTACTGCCTACTACACAGGGGTTTTTGTGAAGATCAAATGAGAAAATATGTGAAATTGCCTTAAAAACTGAAGGTGTACTATATACATATAATGTCGGTTGTCCCTCTTAGAAATTGTACAGAAGATTGATCTATCCAGCATTCCAGAGGCTTTTTTCTAGATCTTTTGACTTTTGGGGGCTATTAGTGCAGCCTTCTGGCTATCCATCTATTATTCCTCACATTCATTACCTCTTTTCTTCAGTCTTCATTCATGTTTATCTCTACAGAATTGAACCCCTTTGGATAATGGTATTTTTTTTTTTGTTCTCCCATGTTCTTATCCTTAATTGTGGGCATAAGATTTTGTCCTACACTTCTTCCTAGTCACCTCATCAAGTTTCAAGGATTTGCTCATCATCTCAATGTAGATCACTTTCAGATTTATATCCATATATAGTATTTCTGCTGAACTCTAGTTACCCTCTTTTGTCTCTCACCAACTGCCTTTTGGGCATTTTGAAATGGAAGTCAAACCCAACATACAGACTGTGTATACCCTTTGATCCAGCAGTGTCTTTACTGGGTCTGTATATCAAAGATTTCATAAAAGAGAAAAAGGACTCACATGTGCAAGGATGTTTGTAGCAGCACTTTTTGTAGTGGCAAGGAACCAGAAACTGAGTGGATGTCCCTCAGCAGGGGAATGGCTGCATAAGTTATAATGTGAGACTGTAATAGAATATAATGTTCTATAAGAAATTATGGCAGGATGATTTCAGGAAAGCCTAGAAACACTTATATAAACTGATGCTAAGTGAAATGAGCAGAACCAAGAAAACATTGTATACAGTAAGTAACAAGAAGATTATGTGATGATTAACTGTGATGGACTTGGCTCTTTTCAACAATGAGGGGATTCAAAGCAATTCTAATAGACTTGTAATGTAAAGTGCTATCTACATCCAGAGAAAGAACTATGAAAACTGAATGTAGATGAAAGCATAGTATTTTTTATCTTTTTTGTTATTTTGTTTGCTTTTTTTTTCTTTTTTGTGTTTTTCCCTTTTGACCTGATTTTTCTGCTCAGCATGACAATTATGGAAGTACTTTTAGAGGAATTGCACATTTAACCTATATCAGATTGCTTATTGTCTTGAGGAAGGGGAATGGGAGAGAAGGAAAAAAATTGGAACACAAAGTTTTGCAAAGATTAATGTTGAAAACTATCTTTACATGTATTTGGAAAAGCAAAATACCACTTAAAAAAACTCTCAACATACACAAAACAGAATTTGCCTTCTATCTCCTCAAACTCACCCCTCCTCTTCTATATTTGTGTTGAAGGTACCTACTAACATTCTAGTCAATCAGGTTCATGACCTGAAAGTCACCCACAATTCTTTGGTCCCACTTAACTTTGATATGTAATCAAATGCTGACATTTGCAATGCTACATCTATAATGTTTGCCACCTTCATTTCCTTCTCTCTATTTCCAGGACCATCATGTTTCTTCATACCATCATTAACTCTTGCCCAGATTATTTCAAGAAGATCCTTGTTTCCCTGTCTCTAATTCCTATCCCCTTCAATCAGTGATATTCCACATAGGTGGCAAAGGGATATTCCTAAATAACATGTGTGACCATGTACTACCATACTTCAGATGTACTGATGGCAACTTATAAACTTATAAAGCCTCTTACTTTGTATACTAAAAAAAAGCATTTATGACATACTGGCATGAGGTTTTAGTAACTTGCCTCTTTTATTTTTTTTTAAACTGAGCCACATTTCCCAAGATATTTTTGCCATCATCTCCTAGACCTTTTTTTTTTGTATATACAATTTGTTGTTAAGTCTAGTTGAATTTTCATTTGTGACATCTCTCATAACTGTCTTTCTCCTCTGCCAACAATAATACCATGGTGCAGACTCTCATCATTTCATGCCTTGTATTACTGCAATAGTTTGCTGATTGGTATCCCTCACCACTCTAGTTCATCCTCCAGTCAAGTCTCTCCCCACTCTAGTTTATCCTCCAGTCAACTGTTAAATTGATCTTTCTAAAATTCAGGTCTAACCATGTCATCCCTCTATTCAATAAACTCTAGTGGGAATCTTTTATCTCCAGGATCAAATACAAAATTCTCTGTTTGGCTTTTAAAGTCCTTCATAACCTGGCCCTTTCCTTTTCCAATCTTTTTTACACCTTCCTCCCTCTAAGTACTCTATGATTTGGTGACATTGACTTCCTTGCTGCTTCTTCCACACAACACTTTACATTCCCTCCCCACTTCATCAAGTGTTTTTACAGGCTGTCTCCCATTCAGAATTCTCTCCCTTCTAATCTTCCACTCCTGGCTTATCTAGCTTCCTTCAAATTCCAGCTAAAATCTCACCTTTGCCTTCCCTCTGTTGAGCATCTCCAATTAATCTTATGTACATATATATATAAAGTTCCTATATAAAGTTGTTTTCATGTTGACTCCTCCATTAGGCTTGAGAGCAGGGACTATTTTTTTTTTTTTTTTTTAGTTTTTCTTGTATATTTAGCACTCAGCACAGGATCAATAGTAGGGGTTTGTTGATTTCATAACATTTCACTAGGTCATTATGCTTTGTACAAATGGTAGTATAAAAGTACAATTATACTTTTGATTAGTTTTTAGTGGTTTAGTTTTTTGAAAAATAAGTAATTTCAGAAAATATGATTTTAAATAAGTGGAAATTTTTAAAACAGAAAAAAAACCACCCTGAGCTTTGTGAAACTACTTTTTTTTTGGTTCAGGTTCATTGTGAGTATTTCAAGATTAAATGATTAAATGCCCCAAGTAATGGTGCTTCTTTATTGCTTTTAGATGCATAATGACACTGTCTTCACAAACTTTGATTGACTCTCAATGGAGAACCTGGAAGCCATTTGTAAAACTGTAAATTCCCTTTATCTTCTAGTTCTACTTATTACAAGACTGTCAGTATTGATATGACTCAGCTCTTCTTTTTCACATTAGAGAAAACAAATATACTTTTGGGATGTGATTAGTATCAATCTTTCCTTCTAGTTTTGTTCTTACCACTTTTAGGGTAAGTTTTTTCTGAAAATAAGATTTCTTAGGATTGTCAAAAAGCCATGCTCATCCCTTATCTATCTGAATGCTTGTATGTAGAACTGAATCCACTTTGCTATAAAAAGGCAAATACCATTTGCCAGAGAGTTTAAAATATTTGCATAGCTTTATTTTCTCTTTGGTACGTAGTATTTCCAAAATAATCTCCAAATTATATTTTTATAATTAAACAATGTCTTTGTTTTTTTCACCTAGGATAAAACACCCTTAAAGTGTAAAACTATTTTGGTATAGAACTTAAATATTTTTAAACTACTTTTCTTATTCATTATGATTTAGTACTTAGCCTAAAATAAACAGAAACTTCTTAAAGCAGTTGAAGCATTATATGCTATATTTAACTTGATGAAATGTTGAATTTCTTATGAAAAATGCATTTTCACATAATCATATAATTGGAAGTGACTTTCAACAATATATTGTTCAACATTTCATTAAATGATGAGAAAACTTGTCCAAGTTTTCTTGAATACTGAAATGACTTGTCCAAGGTGACAGCTAATTAGTGGCAAAGGCAGCACTGGAAACCATGTCTTTTGATTCTCCATCTAATCTTCTCTCTACCAAAATATATAATCTACTTCTGTTCTTATTTTAAATTTTTTTTCCAAAAAATGTTTATCTAGTGCATACATGATTTAAAAGCTGATTAATAATTAGGAAATTAGGAAAACCCTCCACCCAGAATTGCTAATTAATAGACTTTTTTGCTCATTTAAACACTTAAATATATTGTCTCACAGAAATCCTGTCCAATGAATAAGGTAACATTAAATTAAAAATATAGGGTAAAATTCTATATAAAAATCAAAGTATAATTATTTCCAAAGTAAATTTGCTGCCCAATTTATTTTCATCCCTATTTTAAAAATTTATTGATATCATTTTAAATCTGTCAATTAACAAACATTCATTAAGTGCTAAGCACTCTGTTGGTTGCTTGGGATATAAACACAAGGAATGAAACAATTCCTACTTACAAAGAATTTACATTCTTATAGGGGAGAGAGTGTGGTATAATGGATAAAGGAGCTGGTCAAGAAGCTAGAAAGATCTGGGTTCAAGTGCTATTTCATACACATATTGACTGTGTAATCTTGGATAAATGACAACTTTTCAATACTTTATACAAATCTATAAGACTGTAATTTGCAGAGAAGATGATGACCTAAATTGGTAGAGGAAATTTCATCATCCCTATTTCAGTGAACGTAGGCATTTTTGGTGAAGCTGTGAACTGATCCATTCTGGAAAGCAGTTTGCTTTCACACCCTTTGATCCAGAAATAATAATATTAAGTCTGTATCCAAAAAGAGATTATAAAATAGGGAAAAGAATCTACATATACAAAGATATTTATAATAGTTCTTTATATGGTGGCAGAATTGGAAACTCAGGAGATGCCCATCAATTGGGAAATTGCTGAACAAGTTGTGGAATATGAATATAATACTGTTGTGCTATAAGAAATGATGAGCACACAATTGTCAGAAAAACCTGGAAAGACTTACATGGAATGATGTTGGGTGAAGTGAATAGAACCAGGAGAACATTATACACAGTAGCTGTGCAATAATCCACAATGACCAACTTACTTCTTCTCCAACTAATCCAAGACAGTTCCAAAAGATTCAAGATGGAAAATGCTATCCACGTCTAGAAAAAGAACTCTGAATGTACTTTCACTTTTTTTTGTTTTATGTTTTTGCTTTTTGTTTTTTGTTTTTCATAGCTTTTCCTTTTTGTTCTGTTTCTTCTTTTACAACACGACTAATGTGGAAATGTTTTTAAAATAAAATAAAATAAAATAATCGTCATCTTTAACTGGTGATGCCTATAAATCCCTTCTCAGATAAATGTTTTTAAAATTTTAAAACAAAATACATAGAATTATAAAAGAAGCCAATTATTTTGAAATAAGGCTATCAAATTATTAAAAAAAAAACTCATGGACAATAGCTTAAGAACATTCTGTATATGCTACCAGTGTCTAAATCTAAGAAAAAAAAATATTATCTAAAAATGGTAGATAGAATCCTAGATTCAAGGTCCCACACACTGGATCTTGTAAATAACTAAAATAATTTATTTAGTGGAACTGATTAACTCTAACAACAGGTAGATTCCATCCTTAAAAGAACAACTGATGCTGTGAAATTTTTGTCCCTCCCCTCATACAGCAAGATTAGCTTTAAATGGATATATGACTTAGATATGAGGTCACATTATTTAAAAAAAAATCAGAATAACAAAGAAGACATTTCTTCTTGGACCATGATTAAACAACAGATAAAGATCATAAAAGATAACATGGACAATTTTCATTACATAAAATTTAAACAATTCTGCACAAAGCTGCAGCTTAAATTAGAAGAATAAGGGATAACAGGTAAAATCTTTGCAGTAAGTTTCTCTAATAAAAATTTCATTTCCAAGACATATAAGTAATTGATTAAACTTTGTAAGAAGAGCCATTCCCCATTTGATAAATGATCAAAGAACAAGCATTCCTCAAAGAAGACATCCAAACCATCAATCCTTCATATAAAAAAATGCTCCAAATCACTAATAATTAGAGAAATTCAAATTAAAGCTGCTTTTATGGTCCACCTCACACCCATCCAATTGAAAAAGATGACAAAAAATAAAATGACAAATGGTGAAGGAAACAGGCACACTAATTCCATGTTGACAGAGCTGTGAATTTGTGCAGTAATTCTGAAAAGCAATTTGGCACTCTGCCCAAATGTCACATAACTTTTGACTCGATACTTCTAGTAATACCAAGAAATTTTTAAAAATTAGGAAAATATCTATATGTAGAAACAGTTATAGCATCTCTTTTTGTAATAACAAATAATTAAAAACAAAAGGAGTGTTAATCAATTGGATCAGAAGCTGATCAAATCATATTGTGTCATAAAAATGATGAAAGATGAGTTCAGAGACATCTGTGAAGACTTAAATGAAGTGATGAAAAGTGAAGTGAGCAGAACCAAGATACAATTCACACAATAACAACATTATAAAGACAAACAAATCAATGATCACAATTCCATAGATCAGCGATAAACCATGCTAACCACCTCTTAACAGATGGGTGATGGATTTAAAATGCAGAAGGAAATATATATTTTTGGACATGGGCAATGTAGGGAATTATCTTGTGTGTGTGTGTGTGTGTGTGTGTGTGTGTGTGTGTGTGTAGTATAGTGTGTGATAAGGTTTTTTTTTTTTTCTTTTCCCACTCCCCTCAAATTGGGGAGTATGAAAGGGAAAGGAAATGTTTAATTGAAAAATAAAAGAATTTTTAAAAAAATACAATTAGTATAGATAATTTTCAAGTTATTGTTAAGAATCACCTAAAGAAATTTCAGCTACACAAAATTAACCAGCAAAATTTGAAATGCAAGCAGTCCTATTTTATAGTTGTTGGGCACACACATCTCATTTGGTAGTTGTGAGAGAGAACCCTTATAGCTTATCGACCAGCAGAACAAAAGGAGCTAAATTGGAAAAAAAAAATTTCTCTATAAGAATCTTTCAACACTTGAATATCTCTAATAGTAAGAAAGGCAATAAGAAAATAGGAACAGAAGAGTGAGGTCTGAGAAACACATAGATTTACCTCGGTTAGATGGGTTTGCCATCTACCTTCAAATCTCTTGCTTTAGAAAGCAGAATTTCTTTTCTGATAAATTCACATTCTTTCTTAAAGTTAGGGAACTTTGTAGAATTCTTGTTAAGAATTCCAGATTTTTGAGAAATAGTTTTCAGGCAACACAACCCACTATCAACAGAGGCTCATTTAAACCAGATTCCAAAGGGAAAAGATGCAAAGCATGTTTTAATAGAAAAACATGACTTGTAAGTTGAAGCGGAAGAATCAAGTCAGGTTTCTGCTACTGGTTATATAATGCTGAGCAAATCTCTGTGGCTTCAGAGTCAGATTCAGATGTGTAAAAATGAAAGTATTAATGCTCAGTCAAATTCCATTGCAAGGTTGTTGTGTGCACTGAATGCTGTATATAATCAAAATAAAATTATTATTTTCAAAATCAGTCTGCTACCTGTACTTTTCTTTTTTTGATTTATTGGTTCCATTTTCAATCAATAAAAACTTAATTAAGCATTCACTACATGGCACTGTGCTAAATAATACGAATAAAAAAAAAACAAAGAATAAAAAATCCCTCCTTAGAAAAATTTGGATTCTAATGGGGATGACAAGTATATATACATATATATCCAGAATAAATATAAAGAAAATAAACATAAACATATTGTGTATATCATAAACATGAATATATAATACACATATGTGTGTGTGCATATACTTGAAATGCATCTTAAAGAAAGAGAGGGATCAATGATGTGAAGGTGAAGAAGGAATACAGTCCAGGTATGGGGAACAGCTGGTACAAATGCATGGTAATGGGAAGAGATGGTATGTTGTGTTAACAAGAATCCAGGAGAAAGCAGGTAAACTACATTACAGTCAAAAGGAGAGAAGGTTGGAAAGAGATTTAAAACTAAACAGAAGAGTTTTATATGTTTTCCTTACATCTAATAGGTAACCACTTGTAGTTAAATGAGCAGGTGAGTGAAACAGTCATATTTGATTTTAAGTAAAATCACTTTGGCAGAAGTCTATAGAATGGACTAGAGTGGTAAGAAACTCAAATTAGGTAGAAAAAATATAGAAAGCTGTTGCAATAATCTCTAGGTGAAAGGTGATAGACTCACGTGCAATGGTTATTGGTGAAGTATGAGGAAAGGAAGCCAGAGGCAAGAGATTTGGAGGTAGATAAAGCAAAAAAATTACAATTTATTTATTTATTTATATGTTGGATAGGAGAGGGGAGAAGGGTTAGTCAGTTAATCTCAATAAGCATTTACTAAATGCTTAAATGCCTAAAGAGTTGGGGATAGAGAATCATGCTGAAAAAAACTGAGAAACTAAAAGAATTATAATAACTTTGATAGTACATGAGTATATACATATGTAAGCATATACACATATATAAAACATATGTGTCTGCATATTCATAAATGGCAAGCTATATGAATGTTATTATTCAGTCATTCAGTTTTGTCTCCTTGCTTATGAAACCATCGACCATGTTGTCCATGAATTTTTCTTGATACATACTGGTTTGTATCTTTTTCCAGTGGATTTTCGGCAAATTGGAAATTAAGTGATTTACCCAGGGCTACTAAGTGTCTAAAGGCTGCATTTGAACTTTGTTCTTCCTGACTCCAGATCTAGAGATACACAATATAATTTCCAGGTGGTGGTGGTGGTGGTTGTTGCTTTTAATAGTTGTAGTCAAATAGCAAGTCTTTCCCAATTAAATTATATGCTAAGGTTTATCTAACATTAAACTACTGAGTTTAATTCTTTTTTATTCTTGCTTTTATAATCTGTTCCATTGATCTTGTCTATTCTTAACTAAAACCTCATCATTCTGAGGATTACTGCTTTGTAATATAATTTAATCTGGAAATTATACTCTCCCTTCTTTACTACCTGTTTTCATTTCTTTTAAGATTCACACCTAGTCTGACAGTCCACAGAGAGACAGTGTTTTAGAAATATGACCAAGGTAGTATTGTGAAGGATAGGTTAGAAATGGGAATGCTATGGAAGTAGATTTTTTTTTTTTACAAAGACTTCATTTTAATATAAAGATGATTTTTTTCTCCACATGTAAAAAAGATCCTTAAAATTCAAATACAAATTTGAACCCTAATAAGGAAGCTAATTAACCAATCAATTAATCAAAAAGCATCTGTTAAGTGCTTATCATATGACAAGCATGGTACTTAGCATTGGGGTTGCACAGAAAAAGCAAAAACAATTTCAGGTGTCATGGAACTTACATTCTAATCAAACAAAAAGTTCCTACCCTAACTAATAATGTACCCCAAGGTATTCAATAAATAATCATTGAATTGTTGAAAACATATAGTAAATATAAATAATAAAAATAAAAGAAAAAAGTTTTTCATCCATTAGTACTTAGGTAAATATAGCCTCTTCCCATTTTGTTTCCTAAATTATTTATTGATCTTTTCATGTTAAAATATTTAACAAAAGAAGGCAAATTTAACACACATAGAAAGCAGCAGCTCTTCAGTGATGAAGTCACTTTTAGGTTAAACTGGGCATTAAGACAGATGCCAGTCCCTTTAGCTCATTCTAAAAAATGAATGTTACCCTTGATTTTGTCTCCACATTAGTTACTCACAGAAAGTCCAAATTCCTTGATTAAATTTATTTTTAAAAAGTCAGTTATATATATGTATAAATCTTTAACCAATTCGAGATTATTGAGCTTTGATCAAAATAAAATCTGATAAACTATATGTGAAACACCTTGCAATTAAGAGAATTATACATGGTTTTACTCTATGCATATAGAAATAATATTATTTGTTAGTATTTGTTAAATTCATAATAATCAAAATTAAAAATACTGTTTTATAAATATATTCTTGGTAATAATTTCAGTAATGATAACGATAATAAAATAATGACACTTTGGTGAAGATAGGACTCTTTGATTTAGAAGAAAGACGATTAATGTGGATTTGGTCATATTGAGTTTGAAATGACAGATTAAAAGTAATGGAAAGGAAAGACTAGAAAGATCAAACCTAGAGACACAGATTGTACAGTCATCAATAGAGAGAGGTACTCATAGAGGCAGTATCTGAACTTATTTTAAAAAAGAATCTGACCAGGACAATGAGGTTAGAGAGTCAGGGACTAATAATTGTGCCTTAGAAGTACCCACACTTTGGGAATAGGAGCAAGCAGAAGAATTATAAAAAAATGCAGGCAATGTCTTACTGGAAAGAAAGGAAAATCACAAGAGTATGTTACATGTTGCCAAGAAGATAAGCTGAAGAATGAGACATACATTTTTGGACATGACTAATATGGAAATTATTTTTCTTGACTACATACATTTGTTACAAAGGTTTTTGTTGTTTTGTTTTTGTTTTTTACTTTTTTCAATGGTAAGGACTTGGAAGGTAGAGAACATAATTATATATTAATAGAGAAAATATTTTTTAAAAAAAAAACATTTAACATTATTAATGTTAAATATAAGAGAGGTCAAAGAGAATAAGGATAGAAAGAAAGGCCTTGGATCTAGCAATAAGTCAATGGTGATGGATCAGGGATTCCTTTGAAAAGTGGTGGTAAGAGGAATTGGTTTCAAGGCTATACATTTCACCATTAAAGAATACTCAAACACAAACTCTACTTTAACCAGTGACTAGTTCTGTGTTCACATAGTGAACTAGTGAAGCCATAGTGGAGTACTTCTATACACAATAATTAAATGAATTACAATAAAATATTCAAAGAGTTAACATCCTCACAGAAATAGTCTATTATATTCATTTCATACAAAGATTTTAATTTGAGATTACTCTTTTTTATCATACTAGTTCAGTTTAGAAAAAAAAAGTTACTATAATGACAACCCATCTCTGATCAAGCATGAACATTAAGGGTTATTTTGGTTTCTGAATATCAGAAGTGGTCACAAAAGAAATAAAATCATGTGAAACTAATTTTGACATATTGTGGGGATGGGCTGAAAATGGCAAGCATTAGATCAGTGGAAAACCAGGTATAAACTATTGGTTTTTCTTTTTCATTATAAAGATATACCCTGGTTGCTCTATTACTTGGAATTAGTTAACCTTTCTGTTACTTGTTATTAGCATTGAAACAGATTATTTGGGGGCTCTTTCACAGTGACACTTTTGGGAAGAGAATACTTCAAAGGACTTAGGCTGTTGTATGCAAGAGAGAGAATTGCACAGTGAAAAGGATGCTGGATTGAAAACTGGAGGAACAGGGTTTATATCATGATGCTACCATTTATGATCTTGTGACCTTGAGAAACTTATTTACTCATTCTGGGTGTCTGTTTCCACATCTGTAAATTGAAAGTGGTGGATTAGAAGAGTTCCACAGATCCTTCCGATTCTAAATCTGTAGAAAATGCTTTAAAGACAACAGGATTCTTAGAATTAACTGGGAAAGTGATTTTGGCCATTTGGATGAGTCATATTAAATAACCAAGCGGGAGACTAGGAATATGGGTGTAACCAACATCTGAACTCCATCTCTCCGCAATTTTAGGATAAGTGGGAATTTGAGGACATTAAAGGAAGGACAAGCTGACTGTATATATACTGTTGCCTGTTTGTACTGCATAATGGTAATTAAAGTATTTTATGAGCTGTCTCCTTTAGAACATTTGCACAAGTCTTTAATCTTAAAATTGAAGTCCATAAATATGAAAGAGAAACGAAATTTGACAAACATCTTGCCATCAACCAAATTATAGTATACCTCTCACTGCTACACTGTCAGAGTTATATATTTCACACCTTAGAATTTAGATTGTAGAGAAGTGAAAGTCCAATTACCCTATGAAGGATGAAGCCTAAATTATATTTCAAGAGAAAAAAAAAACTATTATTTTTTATGCTAGTACATTCAATCCTTCCTCCAGAAGAAGGCTGTCTGCATTATCTGGAGTTTTTGAAACTACTGGCATTCCTCTGACTCTTAGGGACTTACCCTGTGAATGTGATCTATAAGTGACAAAAGAAACTGTGCCGAAGAAAATATCTAGAAGAAATGAAGTTTGGGGGAGCTGGTGAACAAACATGATGTCTTTTGCTCCTTGGCTTTGCTCATTAATTTGCATTTGTAAAAGAAATCATAACTAAGGAACACAGAAGGAGTCTTTCTTTCACAAAAGTCGTTATTTTTAGCAGAGTTCCACTATCTGAGATTATATCACGCAAGCTTAAGAAGACTAGCACAATGTGAAGTCATTCTCAGTGCCTCATTTCATATTTAAATGGAAATAATTAAATGACCTTGAGTAACACCAAATGCAGAGGAGCAGTGTAAGGTTCAAATGAGATGATCTATGTATAACATTTCCCAAACCATAAAGCTTTATATAAATCTAAGCTATTTTTATTATGGGGTGATACAATTTATACTAAAGACCTCACTAAGTTGCTTTGAGAAAAATACTTTGCAAATCTTAAAGTGCTATATAATTGTGAATTACATCTTATATGACATATAATTATATCTACTTATATATAATTATGTTATAATTATAATTCACTTCATACACTTTACTCTCTGTTAGATGTTCCCTCTCAGAAACATTAGATAGGAATCAAAGGTTTAGAGGAAGAAGTGACTTCAAAAGTATCCTAGTCAAACTGCATCATTTTACAGGTGAGGAAACTAAGGGGCTTGCTGGGGATCACATAGATAGCAAGCATCAGGGGTGGGATTTGAATCTAGATATTCAGACTCTAGAGACAATGTTCTTTCTACTGGATCACAAATATGAGCCTTGGCCCATTCCTCCCAATTCCGAGAAGAGAAAACAGATCTTAGTCTTACTCTATCAAATAGAATCCTAACACCGGGATATGTAAGAG
Source organism: Myrmecobius fasciatus (assembly GCA_023553655.1). Lineage (NCBI taxonomy): Eukaryota > Metazoa > Chordata > Mammalia > Dasyuromorphia > Myrmecobiidae > Myrmecobius > Myrmecobius fasciatus. Next base: position 28,941 of record JAJPUD010009936.1, on the reverse strand, counting down.
ACCTGAAAGTATCCTCTGCCACAAATCTATCTCCCAATTGATGGTTATCATAGAGAGTTTTGCCATTTTTGTCTCCAAATAATACTTTGCCATTTGTACCAGTCATGCTGAATTACCCAGGAGAGTGAAGAGTTTATTACATGTTGCTCTGGGGAGCTGACAGTGGTAGAAGCTTCCCAGAGAGGTGAGATGCCGAAACCAGCACATAAATGTGACAGTTAATTTCATTATTTCATTTGCTTTTTTTAAAGCTCTAAGCAGATCAAATTTTAATAAGATATATATCTTTAGCTGTGATAAAGCAGACTCCCTTTTAAAACTCCTGGACCCATGAAGAACATGTCCAAACTAAGTCATCTTACATTCTTTGCTCAAATGTGGACGTGCAAAGAATATGTACACGCTTGACACAGGAGGGAGAAAGGAGTAAAAGGCTCTTAATATATACCACATGTGAGGAAATGGGTTCCAGAAACTATTTTTAAACTTCTGAATAAAAGATAAGGGAGTTTTTAAGATGAAACTTCAAGTTAGGCTTTTCAAGTAAGGTGTTAGTACGGGATTTGTACATACAATCAACTTCCTTACCTTGAGGGAATCAAAGCAGGCAATTACACGGCCATTTTCAACCTGGCAACTTTTAGGGGGATGCGCAAATTTGCATTCTTCATCAGAGCGTGAACAAGTTCCTCTCTGAAACTGTCTGCACACTTCCAGTGTCAGCCATTTTGTGTCTCTCACAGGAGTAACGTTCAAAGCCATGATGAAAAAGAGATTTAGGTTCTGGGTGTTGCTATTAAGTGAATTATGTCACTGATGTCCACCAACTCCAACAAAACCAAACCAAACAAAACAAAACTACTGTTGAGGAGCAAACCACATCCAGCTCTTAGAAGAGCTAACAAATTGATTAATGGAGTCCAATACACACAAAGCAGAATGAGAAGAGACAATTTATCAGCAAGCAGTCACTCATCAATCAATATGCCCCACTTGGAGAAGGTGGGCTGCAATGAAAACATGCTCAGTGTCATCTCTGGCTGTAAAATGTCTGAGTCTCTTGTCTGTCTTTGACACCGATTCTTACAGAGTGACTCCAAGGCACTCCTTGAGAGAATGTTAATTCTTCCAATGCTGCTTTCTTGTATTGGTGACACTGGAATACAACCCTGTCAGTTGTTCATGTCCTAGCAGTTTTGTTTTTTCCTTTCACCTTTTTAATATTGAAGTCGAGCAAGTGGCAAATTCAGACGGTCGAGATATCCTCTGCCCCACATGAGATCAGGACAAGGTGTTCAGAGTAGGCAGAGACCAAGCTCCGTAAACACAGAGGTGCGTAGGACAGTCGTTTCCAGTAAAAGTGACTTCACAAAGGCACTTTTTAAATCATGAACCTGATAAAAATATAAACCAAATGTCAGTTTTCATCCAATCTTACTGGAAGCAATATTTCTAAAACCATCCCCTCTTTTAACTGGAATTTTCTCAGTTTTAGACGAAGGCAGTAAAACAATGTGAGGAAAATGCCTCATTTCATAAACTTTTGCATGAAAAAAAAAGGGATAAGCAATTGAAACACGTATTGCAGAAACAATCCAGGCAGCAGTCCAAAAGCGAGGAATGACTCAACCAGATGAATGTGGTAGACACAATAATTAGGCATTCTGATTCTGAAACAATTCAATCTAATGTGTTTAATCGCCAAAACAATGTATTAGATCCACAGTTTCCAATTAATTTCACATTTAGGCCTACAGATTGCATTATTTCTATTATTTGAGAAGCTATAAACAATTATTTGTGATCTGTCCCTCTTGTATAAGGAAGATGCTATCATTTTGATGAAATTCTTCCATCACCTCCACCATTTAGAAAAAAAAAAATGTTTGTTTATCTTAGAGTAATTCATGTCAACAATTGATTTTTTACTTAAGCATCTTATAAAAATATTCCATTCCACATAATGATGTTGACATTAAATTACAAGTAAATAATAAAGCAATGAGCTATTTCCTTCTTTAAAATGTTTAAAAATTATATATATATGAATATTGTATATACATATATGCATATATATAAACATTTTAAACATTAGACCAATAGTATTCTGAGAAAAATAAATCTAGCTACATGAGGATAAATAAGATTCATAAATAAGGACTAAAAGTGAATCATGGTTTATAAATGGTATATGATCTTGACTGCCATAGAAGTCTTAAATTAAAAAAAAATCATAAAATTCTATCCTATAATTAAATGGCTTCTTAGAGATATTTTCTCAAGAGCCATGGATTATTTCATAACAAAAATAGGGGTTGAGAAATAATGAAACCCAAACTTGATAATTAAAATGCTTGATGAATTTTAAAACATTCTTTTTTCCTGAATCATCATAAAAATGAACCTAAAAATATTTGCCAAATTGACTCATTAAGAGCTTATGAGATTATAAGGGAACCCTAACTTCCAACTCTACAAGTATTCAAAACACAAGTTTCCTCTTGAGGAGGAGGGATAAAGCAAAGCAATCTAAATTTCTGCATCTCTTTTAATCAATTTTCAAATCCTTATTTAAAATTAGAAACAACAAGTTTTAGCACAAAGATTATTACTACTGAATTAAAATATGGGTTAATGGCAATTAAGTAAACAACTTCTGTCATTAAATTAACTGCATAAACATTAAAATATTTAAATGGATCCTCATCTTCTAAAATGAAGTAAAGTAACTGAATACAGTGAATGGGACATACTCTTGTCTTTACTTTCAAGGAGAAGTAATTCCTAAGATTAAATTTTACTCTAAACCTGTATTTTATTTTCTATCAAAATTTGAACAGAAATTGACTTCCCAATAGTGATCTAGCTCGGAAATAAATGGATTTACAATTAGAGCAAAGACTACCTAATTTTCTAATAATCAGTCAAATGCAGTAAGTCAAGAACTATTAAGATCTGCAAGGTAGACTCACTTTTGACAGGATTATAATTGTCCCTCACTAAACCAATCTCTTCTCCACCTAGTCCACATCTTTTACTGCTGAAGTTTCTAAGGCTTCTGCTATGAAAGTCACTACACCTTGATAAAGCTACCAGTTTCAAGCTTCTTCAAGTCATCAGGAGCTAGCAGCTAGAAAATAGTAGGACAGAACTAAGCTAATCAAGCATTCCTTGAATCACCTTTAACAAGCAGTGCTGTCTTTTCCTAAGCCATGGTATGAGTAAGAGGAGAACCTGTGAGAAAATATGATACTGTGAAGTCCTAATTCATGTTTCTTTCTATATTTTTCTGCCTCTATTAATTTTGAAATGGGCTCAACAGCTTTATGGTCCTAAATTGAACATATAGCATGACCAGTAATCAACAAAAAGTCTATATTTTTATCATGTGCTAAACTAATGCTGACTTTGGAAATCTAGGGCTTCCTGGCTACAGCATTCATTATCTGACACTTTTCCTTTGCCACAGTTTGCCTATTGCTTTGTCTTCCTTATTCTTTGGCTCCATCAGTCTTCTTCCTCTGAGTGCTCTGGATTACCTTTCTTTTGATTAATGAATCTTTTCCTTCTTGGTCAACTCTTTTCCTCTTAGCTCCTTGGTCTCAGAAGGTCTTCCTTTTTGTCAAAACTACTTCTTTTGAAAGGAAACTAAACTCATTCACATAAATTTGAACTGGTAGCAGTATCAAAGGATGCCCATATAAACAGGTACTTTCATACTTAAGAGGGATCAGTCTTTGACCATAGGAATGAAAGATGGGGAAAATGTTACATGTTCATAGGGAAATGTTTCATTAAAAATTTATAAATATATTTTAAAAGCAAAGGAAAAGACTTTAGACATGTATTTTTAGTCTTTGGTCAATAGGAAGTTATTTGAGGTCAGGGACTGGACAAGGAAACAAAGCAAAGCATTCCAAGCAACCATAAATTCACTGTTTAGGTGACTGTTTACTCTGGATGTATATAAAATTAGATATGCTTCTTGCTCTAAAGTACAGTGTCGGAGACTTATGGGAACTGATGCTGAGTGAAATGAACAGAACCAGGAGATCATTGTACACAGCAACAAGAAGACTATATGATGATCAATTCTGATGGACTCGGATCTTTTCAACAATGAGATGATTCAGACCAGTTCCAATGATCTTGTGATGGAGAGCCATCTACATCCAGAGAGAGAAATGTGGGGACTGAGTGTGGATCACAACATAGTATTTTCATTCTTTTTGTGGTTATTTGTTTGCATTTTGTTTTCTTTCTAATTTTTTTCCCTTTTTGATCTGATTTTTCTTGTTCAGCAAGATAACTTTATAAATATATATACATATATAGGATTTAACATATATTTTAATGTTTAATATATATTGGATTACTTACAATCTAGAGGTAGAGGTGAGGAGAAGGGGGTAAAATTTGGAACACAAGGTTTCGCAAGGATCAGTTTTGAAAAATTATCCATGCATGTTTTGAAAACAAAAAGCTTTAATTAAAAAAAAAAAGAATAGTTATAATGCTCCGTCCCGAGCCCTCAAATCCTGAATTATGTCCATGAGCATCACAAAGGGCAAGTTCAATCAGGTAACGAAAAGAAACTGGAAATTCTGTTTCAATAATACATAGGGAAAACTGGTTTGAGGGCAACACTGGCAAAAAACAGGAGAAGATGTAGACTTAGTGGCCACTGGCAACACCTTCTTTCCAGAAATAATAGGAAGATAGAACTTCTCCCTCCTATATCTTTATGAAAATGTTGATTATCAATTACTATGAAGCTTGCTACCAATACACCAGTTGATTAGAATGCCTGCCTCCTAAATCAAGAAGTGTCTGCCAAAGAGATGCCCGGGATTGTCTCAGTCACAGTGTGACTGTGGTTTGTCTCCACTGATTTCAGGAGGCCCCTAGACTCAATGGTTGAAAGAGTAGAAAAGACTAACATGAATTTTGTTTCATACTTCCTTGACTATGCTCTCTGAATTCTCAATTTCATAGAGCAGGGAAGGCAGCAGAGTTAAAGAAAATCCTAATTGGCAAATAACCCAGAAATTATCTTTGATTTTGAGAATGTCCTTTAGTTTTTATATTTCAGTCATGTATATCTGGTGTCCTAGAAATTCACTTTTTAAGAAGATGTATCTACACTATGAAGGGCTAACTCAAATGGTATATAATGTTTATCCATTATCTCCTTACAATATCCTCTAACATGAAAAGAGACCAATCTCTCTTAGAACTAATCTAACTTTCAGATATTTCTTGGAGCAGGGACATTGTTAATTATTTTTGGAAGGGCTTTTCTTTTAAAAAAGAAAATAAAGGGTAAATTAATAATGATTAGATAGCAATTAATCAACAAGCATTTTTTTTTAATACTTCAGTCTATATTCAGACATAATCAGTTTCTTCTTTGGGTATGGACAGCAATTTTCATCATGAGTCCTTCAGAGTGGTCTTAGATAATTGTATTGCTGAGAATAGCAAAGTCATTCACAGCTGATCATCCCAGAACTTTGCTTTACTATATACATAGTACATTTCACTTTACCAGGTTCATTTTTTAATTTTTTTTCTTTTCCCCAGTTACATGTAAAACAATTTTTTACATTTATTTTTAAAATTTTGAGGTCTAGATTCTCCCCCTTTCTCTGCCCCTCCAACAACAAGCATTTATTAGCATCAATTATGGATCAAGAGCTATTCTTGGTTTCAAAGATACTAAGAAAAAAATCTCTGCCTTCAATATTCTTGTGTTCTATCAAGGGAGACAAGATTACATAAATAAATTTATACAAAGAGATACAGGGTGTTCCAAGCTCTGATAGCTTAAAATTGCATCAAGAATTTTAGAATACCATATACACTTCTGTATACATATAAGTACAAATACAGGGACATTATTTATACATACATACATGCATACTAAAAGTACCAAGTCAAATACCATACCAAAAATTGCAAGGCCATTTTGGAAGGGAAAGCACTAGGTGCTGGGGGATCAGGAAAAAAACTTTATATAAAACTTGGTGTTTGACTTGAAACCAAGAATTACTTAAGCAGCAATTAGATGGAATAGATCCTTCCAGTAGAAGAGGATAGGTTCTATTAAAAACCTAAAAAAGAAAAGATTTTACCTCAGACAAAGTTTTATAGCATAATGATGAAAACCACTATTACGGACTTGAGACCCAGGGCCTACCCTCCAAAGAGAAGCATTTGAGAAAGACTAGCTTTGGTGTACCTTGTTATTCTACTTTATCACTTGATCAGTACTTGATTTATTGACAGGAGAGTCCTCTGTGATTATATTTCTGCCAATATTCCTGTAATAGCTCCATCCTCTCCAGACAGCATTGGATATAACAAGCTTTGCTATTCTTTTCTCAGTTTCATTTCCAAAGTCATGACTGGAATTTGAGGCTAATGGAATAAGCTACTCAACTCCTTTCTGAAATGCTGATGGACTTATTGTATAAAAGAATACCAAGCTGTTTTTAAAACCTTTCTTATAGATTTCATTTTATTGATTGTATTTAAAAGTCATTCCCAACTGTTAGATTTTCAGATGGCTATGCTTTAAAAGAAAAAAAAAACTATACTAAAAAATATATTACTTTATTTTCTTTCTCAGATTCTAAATACTCTATTCCAAGAGAATTTTATATTTTGGGCCCTTAAAATCTGAGAAGATGCAGGCAATTGCCTTCTCCATGTTTCCAACCACCTCTAATTTGACCCATCTTTTCCTCCTTTTAGGGGAGTGGGGGAAAGACAATTTATCGTTTACAACTAGTACATTTTCCCCCCAGAAATAATGATTATAATGTCAAGCTTGAAACTGAGGCTGGTGAAAATTTAAGACCACTTTGAGAAAAATAATTTCCTGATACTTTAGCTCTCTAAGTTAGCTTTTTTGCTCAATAAGGCGTATTTTAGTTGACTGCCAAACATCTGGATAGAAAAATATCGATTGAAGGATGGTAGCAAAACAAATTTTCTGAGCCAGACAACTATTCAAATTTTATCCATTAGAGGGATCTGTAGGATACTTTTAATCTGTTTTCATAAATCACAAATTATTAAGAAAAATATTAAGAAAAAAATTCTGTAATATTTGTAAAAATAAAAATAAAAGCACAATCAGGTATTCATTCCAGCCTATGACTGTGTCATCAAACATGTTCCCATCTATTTAAAGAGTCTATTTTAAAGTAATACTAAATGCACTAGCTCCCCTGGATCAATGGCTTGGCTGCATCATTGTGGTCTGTCTGATAGCAGATGAGATTTAAGAGTGACCTCAAGGTGCATGTTAGGCAGGGAACGGAACCCAGAGGAGATTGACCTTCAGGAGTGATACTGAATATTTTGTAATTAAAGGAACAGGGGAAAATGTCCCTATCTGAAGCCTTTCCAGAATGTTCTATTTCAAAAGAAAAATAATTTGGGGTACATAAAGGGAGAAGAGAGTTTTAGAAGAAAAGGCTTGGTTTTCTCATTTTTAAAATGAGAATATAAAATGTTTATACTAATCTATGTCAGATTGCTTATTGTCTTGGGGATGGGGGAAGGTAGGAAAAGGAGGGAGAAAAAAGTTTAAACTTCAAATCCTACAAAAATGAATATTGAAAACTATCTTTATATGTAATTGAAAAAAATAAAATACTATGGGGGGGGGAGAAGCAACAACAGCCAGTGTTTATACTTCCTATGTCAAAGGACTATTGTAAAAATCAGATGACAGTGTACTTTGACCATTACTAAAAGCACAATATTAAGATTAGATATTATTGTATTGATTTGAATATGGGACACATCTCTCCTCTCACCACACCCCTACATACAAATGGCTAACAGAAAAAATACTGGCCTCAGAGTCAAAAGACGTGGCTTTTACTCCCAGTTAAATGGTTTCTTAGCTTTGTGACCTCTTATAAGTCATTTAACTTTTCTGAGGTTTAATTTCCTCATCTGTAAAATAAAAATAATAAATTTATTATAAGGATCAAATAAGATAACAAACATAAAATGTACCCAAAACGTACAATATAAGTGTAAGTAAGCCATTATCATTTTGATCTGAATATTGATCATTTTTCCACAAATCTGAGTTGTATAGAATTTGAGTGTGCCTAGTACACAGAAAGTGATTCATAAATAGATAAATCATAAATAGGTGATTCAACAAATAGTTGCCAGACTGGTCTTGATTATGTCTCATTCTCTCTCCTGACACTCTTTCTTGACATTCTCTCTCCTCACTTCACACCTGGATGATAATAATTTTATTCTGGTGGGTCTGCCAATTTCAAATTTCTTTCTACATCCATCCATCCTCCAATCAGCCACTAAAGTGACTTTCATTGTCATTATCAGTCACTCTTCCATTTAGTGACACTGACCTCCTAGCCATTCCAAAAAAAAAGATATTCCATCTCTTGGTTCTCACCATTTTTTCTAGCTCTCCTCCTTGCCTTGAAGACTTTCCTCTTGTCTCTATATACTGAACTCCTAGCTCCTTTTAAGTTCCCATTAAAATCTTTTCTTTTATAAGATGCCTTCCCCAATGTCTCTTAATTCTAGTATTTTTCTCTTAGACACTTCCTATTTATCTTCTACAAAATTTGTTTGTAATATTTGTTTGCATGTAGTCTCCTTCATTATACTGTAACCTTCTTGAGAAGAGGAGGAATTGTCTTGTATTTCTTTTTAAATCCTCAGCATTCAGCATAGTGTTTAGTACACAATAGGTATTTAATAAATATTGAAGTGCTTATTATAGCCACTGACCTAATTAATAAGATTAATAATTAATAAGACGACAAATATTACAAAGATTAAAAGAAAATTAATAAGATGTTTTTATTTAAATGCAAAGAAAATATAAAATTCTTTGAAATAACTATATAATTAATATAGTAATTTGAACATTTGTTTTCAGGTATATTTATTTTCTATATATATATGTGTAATATATATAATATATAAAATTTGGATTTGGATATATATATATATGTGGATATATTTGGATATACATATATATATATATATATCCCACATTCTAAATCTCTCCAAACTTTTATTAAATGAAATCTCTAAAAAAAATGATAAAAGCATCAAATTACAAAGTTATCATAAATACAGGTACTTAGGAGATACAAAAGATGAAGACTGAATCTAAAGTCAGGAAAACTTATCTTCATGAGTTCAAATCTGACTTCTGACACTAGCTGTGTGATAGTGGGCAAGTCACTTAACCCTGTTTACCAAAGTTTTCTCATCTGTAAAATGAGCTGGAGAAGGAAAAGACAAACCACTTTTGCCATATCTTTGCCACAAAAACCCCAAACAGAATTGAAGATAACTGAAAATTGCAAAACAACAAAAAACCAAGAATAACTTTAATCTCAAAAAAAAAAAAAAAAAATGGAAATTTCCTCTAAATAAAATCAGGTATTGAAAAAAAGAAAAAGTAAGGATCTTTAATAAAGGTGGCAATATTATATAGTCCATCATGGGATTCTTTCTATGATACAGCCAGATCTATACAGTAGCATATTTTCTAATTTTAATTACAAATACTGAGTGCCTTTAAGGCAACACTTTTTTGCAACAATCATAATTCTTATTAATGGATATAACCATACCTAATAACATAGAATTAAATAAGATGCTTTGCAATTACAAAAATATTTTCACATATATTCACATTTTACATTTTTCACATTTTCATATTTTGCCTATATTTTGCAAACTTATTATGAAAAAGGTCATACAGATATTATTGTTGTTATACCCATTTTAAGTAGAGGAAGCAGAAACAAAGATTATTACTTATCCAAGGAAATACAGTGAAACCAAAATGGCTATATTATTCATATTCATATTCATGAGACCCAGAAAGGATAAGTATTTGATGCTACTGTAGGTACTTCATAAATGCTGACTGACTGACTTCTTTGACTTAGGTCATAAAGGCATCAGAAGCAGTATTTGAACCCAGGAACACTGGCTCCTCATTTACTAGACTTCTTCCCACTGTGTCAATGCTGTCATATCTAGTAGAAGTTATAATTACTAAAAGCCAGCCTATACTCATTGTAAATTTATTCTTAAGTACAAAACTTAATAAAACAAAACTGAAAAATTATTAAGCATTTAAAAAGAGTATAAAAATTTTAAGACAGGAGAAACCAAATACACAGAAAAGTGACATTTTATGCCTTAATTCTTTTAAACAAATCTTTTAAAAGCATTACATTATATATAAAGCACTAAGCTAGGCCCTGAGAGACCTCCATTGTTTAGGTATGACTATCCTCCCTGAAGCTATATCTGGATATAATGTATTCAATGCATATTTGTATCCAAATTACATTTTTCCACTGTTTCTATGTTTTCAATACAAGTATTTTAACTAATTTAGGAAGAATCTCTTATGAGAATAAAAGTTTCATTAGCTACTCTTTAACACTGACATACCATCTGCTAGTTTCTTAGAAACTTAAGAACAAAAAGATTTGGGCTAAAGCAGAAATGCCATTAGCTCACTGGATAAACTACCTAGTTCCAGTGAACTCAAAGTCGGCATTGTTAATTGTTTCATTCTCTCTCCTTATTCCAACTCCTACAGCCTGTGACAAAGAGGGCTATACAAGAAATGGAGAGAGTGGACACAAATGAGATCTCCCTCTTCTGCACTCCAACTCACCTTCCCTTACCACCCTCGCTATCTCCTCCCTTGCCCCAGTGTTTTATGAAGTAGTCCTCCTTGCCAATGCAAACATCTCTTCATGTACCAGTGATCCCATTCCACCTCATTTTCTTCTGCAGATTGGGTCCAATGTCATCCCCTGCCTACTGAATGCTTCCCTGTTGCCTAGAACACATGCATTTCTCTCCATTCTTAAAAACTTCATTTAAGCTAACCATTCCTTCCATCTCTCATCCTATTTCTTCCTTATACCTTCTAAACACCTTTAGAAAATGTTCAACAATTGATGCCTTCATTTCCTCTGTTCTCATTTCCTTCTAAACCTTCTGAAACTGTTTTATCTCTCAAATTACTGACTGCTAAATCAAATGGCTAACTCTCAGCCTAATCCCTTTTTACTTCTCTGCATACAGCCTTTAACACTATTGATGACTCTCTTCTCTTGGATATTCTCTTCTCTTTAGGTTTTCATGACGAAACTTTCTACTGGTTCTCTTCTTTCCAGAATCCTCTGCTAAATCATCAACCAGATCATGTCCACTAACAGTATGTGTTCCCCAAGGTTCTGTCCTATGTCTTTTTCTTTTCTCCTTCTATACTATTTCACTTAGTGATATCATCAACTGCCATTAATTCAATTATTTCTGAGAAGATGATTTCAGATCTATTTATTCAAGTCTAATTTCTCTCCTGACTTTAAGTTTCACATCTCTGTCACCCATTGGACATCTTCAATTAAATGTCCGGTAAGCATTTAAACTCAAAATGTCCAAACCTAAACTCATTCCCTTTTCTCCCCCCAAATTCTACCCCTTTTCTAGTCTCTCTATTACTGTTACTATCCTCCTAGTCACCCAAACTCACAACCTCAAGTCATCCTTGATTCCTTCTTTCTCTTTCCCCTTCTGTATCTGTGGCCAAGTCCTGTCAATTCTAGCTTCCCAATATCTCCAGTATACAAACCTTTCCTTCCTTTAACAACCCTCCACCCCCTATTCCAGGCACCTGTTATCTCACACCTAGATTATTATTATTGCAATAGCTTTCTAATTAGTCTCTCTGTCACAAATCTTTTATCTTCTACTCAGCCATTAAAATGATCTTCTGAAAGTGCTCATCTAACCATTTGAATTTTCCATCCCCCTTCCATAAATTACTTCTGGGATCATATATAAAAATCCTCTTTTGGACTTCTAAAGCCTTTCATAACCTGAATGATTCCTGTCTTTTCAATCTTTATATCTTTCTTCTCCATGTACTTTGTGAACCAATGACATTAGCTTTCTTGCTATTCTTCCAACATGACATGCCATCTCCTGATGGTGCATTTTCCTCATACTTTCCTCCCCCAAACCTGTTATCCCCTCTATCTTTACTGTCAGACTTCTATGGCTTTGTTCAAGTTGCAATGTCTGTAAAAATCCTTTCCTGGTTCCCTTTAATCATAGTGTCTTCCTTCTATTGATTATCTCTAATTTATTTTGTATATTTGTTTGCATGTTGGTGTTACCACTGGATTCTTAGTTCCTTGATAGGAAGGACTGTTTTTACTCCTTTTCAGGATATCCCTGTCACTGAGTCTAGTACCTGTAATAAAACAAGCACTTAATAAATACTTGATTGTCTTGACTTAATTTGGCACAGTTATTTATTTATCCTTCAGGAGTTCATTATTTTATCAGACTGGTTGCTCCCTCCACTATGATAGAACATGGCCTCTTTTTGCCTTAATAGAGGGTACACATGTATATACATAACCCATCCCCAGTACAATAAAAGTCTCTTGAATGCAGAGATTGTGCTTTTCATTTTTGTACCCTTAATATGCATATAAAAGTGTTATATTATGAATATTTGTTGAATTGAATAGATTAAACTAGGTAATTTCCAAGGTTCCTCTCAAGTCAGAGCTTCTTCTATAAGTTTCTTAAACAACTAATTCTTAAGGAAGGCTAATTTCAGGAGGGATATATTTTTAGCGGTCCTTCAGTAAGTCTCATCATCCCTGCTAAGTTTTCCCTAGATTTAGTAACAGCAGGCCCTTAAGTAGTGGGAGTTGAAAGAAAAAGCTGCAATGGAAGGGTAGGCGGAGATTGGAGGAGCAGAGTCACTCCTGCAGCTACCCTCATCCCTTCCTGGGAGTCCAGACCTCGGAGGGAGGCAGAAAATAGGAGAATCAAGGTGGGAAGATAATGGCAAGATAGGAGTGTAATAGCAAATGGCAATGGAGCCATAGGGAACAGAGCTGAATTTGAATAGCTAATGCCCGTTAATTAGGGAGTCAGGAGCAATATATGGCACATTCATAGACAATTATAATCCAGAAGAAAGAATGATCCATGTCTGCATGAGAGAAGTAAAAAGTGCTGTTGATGTCCATAGGCATTGGAACAAATCATTTCCAAATGCAGAAATCAGGAAAATTGTGATAGCATAAATAGAGTGGTGTTTGGATCTCAAAAGTTGATTTGATTTGTCTAACATTTTTTTTTTGTTTTTTGATCAAGGCATAAGACAGCATTTTTGACATATATGCTTTGCAACTTTGAGAATAAATAGTGGGGCAAAATAAGAATTTGACAATTGTTCTTTCCTGTCATGATCATTAGCTTAAATAAATAAATAAATAGATGAATAATTAAAATTATTAATGCATACATCCTCATTCATAGCATATCTACTATTTCAACAGAGAGGAACTACAGGAAAATGGAGGGAGAGATGCCTCAAATGGGTTATTATCTTATTTATGAACCACTTGTAGGAAGTTAGGTATCCCTAGGTGGCTATGAATCATATTCCTGAATTCAAATCCAGTCTCAGATACTAGCTATGTGACCCTGAGCAAACCACTTAACCCAATGTGCCTCAGTTTCCTCATCTGTAAAATGAGCTGGAGAAGGAAATGGCAAACCATCCCAATATCTTTGCCAAGAAAACCAATGGAGTCAGGAATGGAATCAGGAAGAGTTAAACATGACTGAAAAATGGCAACAACAACAATAAGTTAACACTACTGGTTCGTGACTTGGACAAGTCCCTTAGTCCCTCAGTGCTTTAGGCAAAATCCTCTTAGATTATAAATTACAAAGAAGAGTTTTCTCTGCATTGGTAGGAGTTTCCTTGCTAATGAAATCAGAGATCCAGATTCTATGTCTCTGTTATCCTAATATCATTGTGCTAGTCAATCCTATTCATCCAAGGACCCAGGCTTGGGAAGTTAACATATCAAGGTTGAAATCTTCTCTTTCAGCATACTGTGACATTTACTAGTCACAAAGAGACTTCACCAAACAACCCCCCAATTCGATCCCAGTGGCCATAAGGTGATCATAGTCTTTTTGCCTGCCTCCTCACTACATCAGAGCACTTGCCTTAAATTGAGCTTTCTAGCAAAGCAACCATAATTTCTGAAATAGGAGCAGTTTCTGATGGGTTGAATGTAGGTATTCTGATGGTTACCAAGGCAAAACTGATATTTGGAAATTTGCATCAATTTAAATAAATTCCTGAGCCTGGAATGTTTTCATAGAGTTGTATCTCTTGGCTGGGCCATTCACAGATAAAGCTCCAAGTTTTGGTCTCAGCAATCATTCTTTACAATGCATTCTAGGTGGAGTTCATATTTCTAGAATTGCACATGTTTAACATATATTGGATTATTTGCCATTTAGGGAAAGAGTTGGAGGAAAGGGAGGGAGAAGAAAATTTGGAATACAAGGAACTCAAGGGTGAATATTGAAAATATCTATGCATATGTTTTGAAAATAAAAAGCTTAAAAAAAAAGATACTTCTAATGGGCAGAGCACTAGTTGGTTAGTCAGAAGATATAGGTCAAAGCTTAATTCTCCTGCCACCTTATGTCTAAAGGTAAGTCATTTTTAAACTCTGGGCCAAGATCTTTTCATCTGTAAATGAAATTAAGAATATTTGTACTACCCAGTTCTAAATTTCATGGTAAAGAAAGACCTTTTTTCAGACTAAAGTTATATAAATATATTTATTGTTATTATTAATAATCATCTTCTAATTATCTGCATCATCTGGTGAAGTATTATCTCTACATCTCTTTAAGTCAAAACTCTGTCCTAGGATGTGTAACTAAGTAAATGCACCCTCCTTGCAGAATATCCACAGGAAGGAAAAAAAAAAACAAGCACTTATTAAGTATCTACTATGTGTCAGGCACTATATGCTAGGCACTTTGCAAATATCAACTCATTCAATCTTCACAACAACCCTGAAAGGTAGGTTCTTTATTATACTCATTTTACAGTTGAGGAATCAGAGGCAGATAAATATTAAATGATTTGCCCAGAATAAATTGAAGTTTCTGAGGCTCTAGGCCCAATGTTCTGTCCATTTTACCACCTAGCTACTTCTGTCCATAGTCCAAAGGGACTTGCTAACTGATTCCACCTCACTTCCTTTTTCTTTAGCCCTTTTTCCCATACCTCATTTCATACCTACACATTCAGATTAGGTGCAGAGTCTATTTCTTTCTCCCTATTATATTGCTCCTCTTTGTAGAAAGGTTTTGCTTAGTGAAGTGTTCTGAGTATAATAACAGGTCACATTTGTATTGTGTTTTATAGTTACAATAATTGGAGTCCACATTTTTATTAGTGTGTTAAGGCTTGCTAAGAGGTTTTTTTTTTTCCCCATACCCACCCTATGAGCTGGATAATTCCAGTATTGTTATCCTTACAAATACATTATCTTGATATTGAGAGGTCAGATGGAAGAGTAAATTGACAACTGGCTTCCAGGTCTGGAGGATCTCTGATGCATATAGACTGCATGACCTTAAGCAAAATATTCAACTTTTTAGTGTTGGACTTGATGCTCTAAGACCCTAAACTGTAAAGTGGCTGCTGATCTGCAATGATAGAAGGAGGTTCCTCACTAGGAGTTCCCTAACCCAGGGAATCCCCTAGCCCAGGGAATCCCAGGTGGAGATACTAATCAATTACTTCATTTATTGCAATGCAGGGAATATAAATGTTGTCTCCATTTGTTCCTTAGATAAGCAAATAGAGGCTCTGGGAGAGTAAATTACTTTAATCTGGGACAGAACCAGAGCTTGAATTGGTGTACTTTCCACTAACTACAATGTAGGGGGTCAGGGGTTAAGAATTCAGAAGAATGCAAGAACATACAAGAAAGGCAGAGCACTATTTGCAGAGAGGATCTATGCAAAGATATAAGTAAAATCTAGCAGAGTTGAGATGAGTAGTAGTGGAACTCAGCCCACGATTGTTCCAACAGTGGTCAGGAAAACAGGATTGAGGAAAGAAAAATGAGCATTATTGGGCATTAAAAAAAAAAATCCTGCTATTTCTGTAGCAGAATGAAAGCTCCTTGAAGGTAGATTATTTTCATCTATGTCTTTGTATCCCTGCTGATTGGCACAATATGTGATGCATAGTAGGTATTTAATATATATTGAATTGAATTGCTTTGAATGCATTTGAAAAATGGAGAAAAACATCCTCTTGGCATATTTTAGTTCTCACTGGCACGAATGACTCACAAACCATAGCTATGAGAGTAGGCTCCAAAGGTGGGCCTGAGCCAACAATCCCTCTTATTTTTTTCAGGAAGTTAAGCAAACTGGCAGAAATCATCATTGCTGACAAATATTTGCTGAGTGCGAACTCGAAACTCAAAGCACTAAAGACCTGGGAACTAAACACCTAGTCTAAGAAAGGTGTGTATTTATTAGTAAGCAATGCTGTTTGTTAATCACTGGCTGCTGTCATAGGCAATACAACTTGTTAAATTAGGCCCTCCCTCCTGAGACTCCATTCACTCTGGGAATAGCTTCCATTGTTGCCTTAGCTCAGAGGGTGCTTTCCTTGGAGACTAATCACCAGGAATACTGCTTCCCTGCCTCCACCAGTTTTCATTATTTCTAAGCTGCATCTCTTGGTACTGTGTCTCCATAGCAACAGGGAGCCATTACTTTAAGATGTGCCACATGAAAATAGGTGGGAAGGAAAAACAATAATCACATGCTGTACTGTATCTTCATTTAGATAGTCTCTAGCAAAGAGATAGCAATGAGGAGATTTCCCATTTTACAGAAAGTGAGAACAAGAGCCCCCAAATAAGAAAAACAAGCATACTGATTACCCACCTAGATACCCATTAAGTTAACCTAACAGAGGAGCTATTATTCACATTTTGACAGAACTCACTAGTCTAAGTAACCAACATGTCATTTTGACTATTCCCCCCAAACTGACTAAATTGACCCCACAGTTTTGTAGCATCCTTCACAGATGGCCATGGGGGTTGTGGAAGCAATGACTCAGTAGCTTGAGTGGCTGTTCTAGAATCTGGACCTTTAGATTCTCATACCAGGTTTGCTACTAAACAGCTGTGGGAATTTAGAGAAGTCACATAGCCCCCACTGTATGTTATTTAAAAGATGCGGTTGATGTGAACTATTGTACCAAAACTGCAAGCTGCTACTTGTATCTCATAGATGTGGGTATTCCTTCCATCACTAAAAATCATAATCCATCTATACTTTCTCATTACAGAGTTGTTACAGAATCAGGTTGTACATAAACCATATTATGCACATTAAAACACAAACTGTAATATAGTTCATATATGTCAGAGATTATCAATTTGACTAGTATGTTTGACCCTTGAAATGGCGATATTTTTCTCTCACAGATTTTTTTGTGGTTGTGCTGTTTCAGTCATGTCCAACTCTTTATAACTTCATTTAGGACTTTCTTGGCCAAGATGAGAGAGTAGTTTGCCATTTCCTTCTCCAGGCCAAGAAAACTGAGGCAAACAGGGTTAGGGTTAAGTGATTTACCAGAGTCACAAAGCTAGTTAAGTGTTTGAGACTGGATTTGAATTCAGTCCTCCTGACTGCAGGTTCAGTCCTCTATTTGCTGTGTCTCACCTCATTTCCCTATAGATTTTTATATTTCCTTTATATTTATATTTTTACATATTATTTATATAATTTTATATCTTTTTATCATAGGTAGATGCTTAATTTTAGCAAATTATTTTTGTATTTTTTTACAAGTTCCTTTAAATTATCTATCTACATTGATAGCATTTTTGAAGTCATGCTTAGATGGAAAATTAATAACTCAGCACACCTGGATAAACCACCCTCATGACAAGCTCTCAAGTTACTTGTTCTCTGTTTTCCAAAATGATTTTATCATCTGTTCTCCCATGTGCATTCTTTAGTTGCTACTTAGTCACAAAACATTTGCTGTTTCTTCTCTTTTTTAGATATTCTAGTAGTTTGGAGTCAAACAATCTTAAAAAAAATGCAATGATTTAGAGTCTTAATGCCTTCTTTCATCCTCTCAGATAATATACTGGGGAACTGTGCAAATACTTCATTTTTGTCACAACTGTTCCATTTCCAATGATTTATTTGTTAGCATCTGAATGGACAAAATATTAAACATATTTGGTCTTATATTTAATACTGTTATTCTGAATATTTGCTGACATATAGCCATAGCCACATTTTTTTCCAGCAATGAATTAAAAACAAAAAAGGGAGATAACAGAAGGAAGTCTTCATTTTACTATTTTAATGAAAAAAGAATGTTAATTTTTGGGATGGCTTCATCTGATATATGTTTGCAAGCTAATAATAAAAGGATAAAATTAAGAAGAAATATTCCTTGGATTTCTGAAACTTCAGTTCCAATCAAGATTGTATATTATGGATATTCATGCTGCATTTTCTATATTAACATATTTAGCAGTAGTCAAACCTATTGATTTAGAATTTAAACACTATTATTGATCTAAAAAAAAAAGAATTGTATTGGTGGATTAAAGTTATAATGTAACCCAATTTCCTATTCACCAACCACTCAGAACCTCCAAATGTCAGAGGCTTCTTACTTACTGTACAATACAGAAACTTTAAACAATATAGCCTCAAACATTTATTGAGCATCTACTATGCACAAGATTGTCCACGAAATTCTTTGGTGTTTCTTTCTCAAATTCTACTTTTGATACATCTAGCTTTTTATTTTCCTTTAGTCAATGAGCATAACTCTTTGCAGGAAAGTATTTATTGAGTATTTATTTACATGGAGATAGGAGACTGAGCTCTAGACAATAGGACACCAGGCAAGACACAACTACTCTAGCCAGCTTCCTGAGCCATAAAAGGAGGGGGTTGGAGGAGGTGATCCTAGCGTTCATTCCAGCTTGAAAACCTATGAATCTGAGTTACAGCTTGGTATTAAGAGAGGTACTTAGAGAGTTGGATTAATTCTTTCAGGTCACTGGGGTTCCATTTAGTGCTCTGAAGCAATAACACCAGATCCATCATGTTTAATGCTTCCATCTTAATTACTGAACTGACCACTGTCAAAGAAGGAAACATTATATGTAAAGCCCATTAGTATCCTGAATTTATAGTAGCATATGCTCAAAATTCAGATACAAAACTATAGAATTCCAATTTATTAAATGGGTAAGCAAAGTATGTTAGTAATAGTTAACAGATCACGAACATGTTGTCCTTATCTATAATACATTCCCCATGTCTCCCCAATGTTCATTCTATTTTACTCATACTCAGTATTATTTTATCTGAGCAGAATATGGTAAAGTCCATTTCTAACACACTTATTAAATTACCTTAAAATACAATAGGTATTCTGATAGGATGTAATTTCCTTGAGGGCAGGAACTATCTAATTTTTGTCTTTGAACTCAATCTAGCATAGTATTAGTCAGGTATTTAATAGATGCTTAATACATTCCTCTTGACTTGATAGGTAAAATCATGTTTTCCTGATTATAAAAACTGTGTGTAAGTGTTTAAAACAATATAATTGAGGAGAGGCAGCTGCATGACATAGTCAAGTAAGTGAGAGTCTGCTTTGGAGGCAGGAGAGATCTAGGTCAAGTTTTGGCTATGTGACCCTGATCCTGTTCAGAACCTTTGAACAACTCTCTAAGGTTGACAAGTTCAGATGAGGTGCTGGACTTCTGAGAGAAAAAGAAAAGGGTGAAGAAGGGGGAAAGTGAGGATAGAAGGAGAATAAGGGAGGAAAAGGAAAAGAAGAAGGAAGAAGGGAAGGACAGTAAAAGGGGGAGAGAAAGAGAGAGATCTGAGTCTATTGTAAAGATAAATGGATTTGGAGTCAGAATTGCTAGACTGAATCAGTTATCTTCCTAATTATTTGTTGTGTGGCCTTGAACAAGTTATTTAGCTTCACCTCAAATTTTCTCATCTATAAAATGAACTTGTTTGACCAAATGATATCTAAGAGTTCTTTCAGTTCTAAATCTTATGAGGTAAGTGCTCACCCTGCTCTTCAAAAGCAGCACTACAAAATATAGGATGTCTATCAAAGTTTTCATACTGGTTAGAATGAAGACTTTAGGGGGCATCCTGTATTTCTTTTTTGGAATATCAAAATCTCATCCATGAGGTTACACAGGTATACTTTGATTTATGCAATAGATATATTTTAATAAAAGTTTTGTGTATAAAATATTTTTATTAACAAGTTCCCATTTTTCCCATGGACATTTCTTAATTTCAGAGATGTTTCATTTTTGTGTCTTATTTGTATTCAAATAATAGATGACTAGTAGCACTTATAAAATTTTTCTGTGCTCTCCTACCTGGTCCTTCCATTTCTTACTTCCCAGGAGATAATTATCACATATTGTATGCCTTGGGAACTCTTTAGTGACTTTGAGGAATAACCATCCTTTTGTAATTCGAAAAATCCTTGTGTAATGTGAATAGTCACTCAAATCTGTACTTTATAAGTCTGGGTTTTTGAAGACTATCTTGTTAGTAACATTTTTCTGGTGACAGTATATGGCTATGCTTCACAGAATACCATTGTTTCTGAAGAAATCAAAGATAAAAATGACCAGATGGAAATACAGAGGCCCATGGTTTTTTGAACAGGTTTTCACACATTACAATTGAAGAAATACACAATGAAAAATAGAATAAATGATATCATTAGAAAGATGCGTGGGTAAAAAAGTAATCCACTCCCATAGGAGAATGAGTTATAATCATTGAGTATTCCACCTTCTATTACTATTTATACAGTATAAAGAGAAGTAAATAAAAAGTCCAGCACACATTGAATGACTTTCTGTTGAACTTTTTATGGAAAAATATAGATAAGAGTTGTACAAGAGGGGCAGGTCCAGATGAGCTGCAATTTGCATTGTTGAAGGGATTAGGTAAATCAAGGGTTCTTAACCTGCGATCCAGGAATCCCTTTGGTAACTGTGAATAAATTTCAGGGCATCCATGAACATGGATGGGGAAAAAATACAACTTTATTTTCATTGATCTCTAACTGAAATTTAGCATTTCCTTCAATTATTTAAAAACATTCTGCAAAGAATCTATAGTCCTTACCAAACATGTCAAAGAAGTTCATGAATTTAAAAAAAAAAGTTAAAAAGTATTGATCTAAAATCAAAATAATCACATATCTAGATTTTTTTAGAGTAGGCAATGGGATATGGCCCATTAGGGTTCTCTGAGGCTCTAAGAAAGTTAGAGCTCAGTGGCTCAATTTTCTTATCTTTAAAATGGGTGGAGGGAAATCAACTCAAATCTTTTCTTCCAGTTCTAAGTCTAAACCTATACTTGCCCTGCTCATTCTGATAGAAATCACCTTTTATGCAAGGATGAAAGACTTTGGACTAAGTAAATAAAATAAAATGTGTGACCAAATTAATACTAACACTAGATGAACAATAAACTGTCCTGTAACAGACATATTCTATACACAAAGAATCCCATTTAGTTTAACGATTATCATTTAAACTCCTGTTTTTTTTTTTTTTTCCCAGCTCTTTCAGTGACTTCCTATGAGGACCTGTGCAATTTTAAACTGATCTGATCATAGCTTTTTTTCTCTATTTGTAAAATGGGGAACCCTCAAGACAATAAAGTTTTTTTTCTTGCCCCTTAGAGCTAGTATTAAAGAGATGATATTTTCAGTACACTTTGAAAGCCTCTGATCCAAACAAATCTATGAGTACTTTTATTTGCCCATACAGGACAGTCTAATCCCACTATAATAATAGGTCTGGGCAGAACCTATTGGTGATTAAAATCTGAAATAACACATTAGGAACATTCCTAAGCCATTAGCGCTCCCCTGATTTCATTCAGTTTGGACTTCACTACAGAGGTACATCTGTTCACAACAGTGCAGCAGGAAAAATCAATGCATTGGGAGAAAAGGAAGAGAAAAGTAAAAACATAATAATAAAGTCTGAATTTTACCAGAATCCAGATATAACCACTCAAAGTGGTCAGCTTAGAGATGACTTTGACTTCCTTAAAAGTAATACATACTGGTAATACTTTCTAAATGCAGCACTCATTTCTGAAGGACTTAAAACTACTTAGTTATTTTTTACAAAGCTTTCCCTGATTCCTCCAGATAGGAAATGCCTTTTTTTTTTAAACCTCACACCTTATATTTGCAAATTAAGATAATGTATAATGGAAATGTGTCTTGTCTGATTATATATGTATGACCTATGTCAAATGCTTGCCTTCTCAATGCGGGGAAGGAAAGAAGAGAAAAATGTTAAAATTGTTTTTATATGTAAATTGGAGAAAAATAAAATATTTTAAAATTTTTTTAAAAGATTATTCTAGCATTCTGTAAAATCGGCTATTATTATTTTCTCATTCTTCTCACCTTATTCCAGAATCCAAATAAAAATAGCCTTGGAACAAGGATCCTATTTCAGTGTTTGTTTACATTTAATTTTTAGAGGATAAGTGTATAGGGAGATAAAATGTCTGCTTTTTATTTGAATAAGAATACTAGAATGTAAACTCATTTTCTGTAGGCTTCCTATTAATTATTAGCTTTTATTTTATTGATTATTCAGCTTATTCATTAATTAATATGACCCATTAATAATAAGCCATTGTTTTGGGGTTTGTTTGGGGGTTTTTGCTTTTTTTTTTGGTTGAGGCAATTGGAGTTAAGTGACTTGCCCAGGATCACACAGCTCGGAAGTGTAATAAGCGATTGTTAATTAATTAATTGAAATAATTTAGTTTATTGATTATTAGTTTTCAAGAACTTTTCTTTTTGGTCTGGCATTGCAATTTCATCCTCTTCATGGAAGTTCTCCTGATTAACCAGATCAGCTTTGGTTTATAAGTTAGAGTAAAAGGTAAAGTGATTGACTTTTGATAATACAATTGACATCATATTAGAAACAGGGGCATGGATAGTCAGATCTTCTGATGCAAAGGCTGGTTATTTATATATAAAGCCATGCTACTGCTTCTTTTGTCTTTCTCAAGTTCTATTTTTACATTTTGGTTATTTATGTGTACTTATCTCTTCCAATTTGGTTTGGTTTGGGTTTGGGTTTTTTTCACTAATTTATTTTTTTTGCTGAGGCAATTGCAGTTAAGTGACTTGCCCAGGGTCACATAGCTAAGAAGTGTTAAATGTCTGAACATTTGAACTCAGGTCCTCCTGACTTCAGGGCTGGTGCTCTATCCAAAGTGCCACCTAGTTGCCCCTCAATTTAATTTGTAAACTCTTTGAGGGTTTCAAGGATGGTTTACCCAGAATATCTCACAATATATTGGATAGATAAATGTTTAAACTAAATAAATGTTGGATGAATTTTGAACTTAATTTGGTTTGTGAATTATCATTTGCAAAGCTGTATAAGATTTGAGCTATTTCATTAATAAGGATTAGACCAGATGACCAATAAAATCATTTCCAGTTCTATAAATCTAAGTTGATTGGAGAAATACCTCACTTAAGCAGAGATTAGATTTCTGGCATTGGTTTTATTCCTACTTACATGATGAAGAGAACTAGATAACATCCCGAGACTGAACTGATTAGATCCATCACAAATTTATATTAATCTCCACTAGGCTCTCACTGCAGCATGACATTCCTTTTCTGTCTCCATAATTAATTCATTATTCTACTCACAGTAGCAACCATTCAAACCTTTTTATTTTTCCTTAAACATTCCAAAACATCCCTATCTTTCAGGTTAAGAAGGCAAGGAGGAATCATTTCTTCCCTCTATCACCAAGGATAAATCTTTCTTCACTTGGTTCTCCTCCTACCTAATGGATTTCTCTGTATGCTTTGCTGAATATT
The DNA here is from genome assembly GCA_023553655.1 of Myrmecobius fasciatus. Classification (NCBI taxonomy): domain Eukaryota; kingdom Metazoa; phylum Chordata; class Mammalia; order Dasyuromorphia; family Myrmecobiidae; genus Myrmecobius; species Myrmecobius fasciatus. Next base: position 5,066 of record JAJPUD010009936.1, on the reverse strand, counting down.
CATCTAAGGCACATACACTAAGAGTGTTTGTTCCCTAAGGCTCTGTCTTGGGCCCTAGTCTCTACTCCCAGGATATTATCTCATCAGAACTCATGGATTAAATTATCATCTATCTATACTTAGATGATTTCACCCCCTCCCTTCATTCAAAACTCAGCTCAAATCCCATCTTCTTAGAGGAGAGGGCTTTCCTGAGTCTCTCTTTGCAGTAGCCTTTCTGTGATTACCTCCCACTTATTCCATATATATCTTCTTTCTATGAGGTTGTTTGCTTATTGTCTCCCTCACTAGAATAAAAGTTCCATGAGGGCAGGCACTATGTTTCACAGTGTTGGACACATAATTAACATCTGATAAATGTTTGATGGTGATTTCAGTGGAGGATATGATATGTAAATAACCAGGCACATACAAGATGCATACAAAATAGATTAAAGGTATTTAGAGAGGGGAAGGCTTCAATTAAAAAAAAAAAATTGAAGTCATTTTATAATTTTCTTTTTATCATCTCAGAATATTCATTTTTTTTTCTCTATGATCACCCCCCCCCCTCACATGAGGAAGACCTTTTTCCTTGTTAAGCCAGCTGGCTTATTCCCATCCTGTCATGTCTTCCTAGCAGGCTGAACTATTATCATCCCCACCCTCTCACTAATTTTCAATCTTCCCATATGCACTGGTTGCTATAGCTGCCCATGTCTCTCCCTACTTTGAAAAACCTTCTTTTGATCTGACCATCCTCATTAACATTCTATTTCTCTCCTTTTTTAGGCTGAATTCCTGTACAAAGCCAATCAAGTGTTTCCACTTTCATTCCTCTCACTCACTTGTAACTGCTGTCTGGCTTCCAATAGCAGAAACTGCTATTTCTCAAAACTGATCCACTTAATTGTTCTATTTAATGGCCTTTCTTCAAGCATTATCCTTTCTCACCTTTCTGCAAACTCTGACCCTACTGACTACCCTCTTCTGAATACTCTCTTCCCTCTAGGTTTTTATATCAGGACTCTGATTTTTCTCCTACCTTGTGATCCCTCAGTATCCTTTGCTGAATTTTTTTTCAGTAAGTGTGTCTCTAACCTGTCTCATTTGGTCATCTCATCAGTTTCCATGGATTAATTTTTCATCTTTATGCAGATGATTCCAGTATCTATTTATCTAAGTCTAATGTCTATCCTAACCTGTCTTTTATTACCAATTACCTATTAGATATGTTGATCTGGGTGTACTATCAATATTTAAAATTCAATATGTGAAAAACTGAATTCTTTTCCCCAAAAAACCTACTCTCCCTCAACTTCCCAGTTACTGTCAAGGACATCATCACCTTCCACTTAGCTACCCAGGCTTGGAAATGTCAGTCCCAACTTTTTTTATTTGTACTCTACCCCACATATCTAATTTGTTACCAAAGGGTTTTCGTTTCTACCTTTACATCTATCATACTAGTCACGTTGGTATTCTCAGTCACCAATCTCGTCATCATTTCCTCACACCCAAACTTCTTCAATTGTCTGCTGGTTGTTCTCCTTGTTTCAAGCCTCTTCCTATTCCAGTCCATGCTCCACCCATCTATTAAAGTGCTCTTCCCAAAGCTCAGGTTTTTCCATTTAAAATCACTACTCAATAAATTCCAGAGATTCCCTATTATTTTCACAAATATAAAACCTTTCTTGTCTTTTAAAACCTTCATAACCTGGCCCCGTCCTACCAATTCAATTTTGTGGAAAGAACAAGTATATGAGGTAAAGGGGAGAAAAAAGGAGATTGTCCTCTTGTAGAAAGTGGGACTTGAGCTGAGTCTTGAATGAGAAATACAGATAAAGAGGGAAATCCAGAAATGGAAGACAGCCAGTTAGAAAGCAGAATTGAGAGAGATCAATTATTGTGCTTAAGCAACAGCAAGAATGCCAGAATTATTGCTAGACTGAAGTGATATGGAAATGAGTAAAAGGTATAAAAAGAATGGATAGGTAGTAAGGAACCATGTTATAAAGAGGCATTAGCATATTGTCTCTCTCATGAGACCAGGAGCTCCTTGATGGCAAGGATCGTGTTTTTGCTTTTTCCTTGATGCACGGTATGTGACACATAGTAAACACTTTATAAATGTCTGTTGGTACCTGATGATTATTTCAGTGGAGGATGTGATATGTAAATAACAAAGCATGTTATTGTTTTGGCACTGTTCTTAAGAATTTTTGAGTTTTCAAAAGCCATTTCCCAATTAAAAAAAGGGGGGGGAGGTCAAAGTATATAAACAAACAGTTTTCAAAAAAAGAAGTGAAAAACTATTTAAAAAAAAACAAATAGATGAAAGGATACTACAAATCATTAAGAACAAGGGAAAAGCAAGTCAAAATATCCCTGAGATTTGACCTCATACCTAGCAAATTGGCAGATGACATAAAAAGGAAAGGTTGAAAGAGAGATATAGTAAAGACAAGCCATTAGAAAAAGAACAGAAAATATCTTGGTGGGTTCCTTCATTATTTGAAAGATGAAATTTTTATTAAGGCAAATAAAGAAATCATTAGTCGCTGTTTTTGGTAGAGAAAGAAATCCAGAAGATGTTCAGAGCATTGAAATTTCTAATTCCTACTTTATGATGTCTCTGTCCCAAGTTTCTAATCAGATATATGAACTACTTATATGTATATATATATTCTTTATGTCCCGGTGGTCTATGGCATTTACTATCTTTGTTACTTTGGGCAAGTCACAAATCTTTTTGCCTCAATTGCCTCATTTATAAAATGAGCTGAAGAAAGAAATAGCAAACTACTCTAATATCTCTGCCAAGAAAACCACAAATGGACTCATGGAGAGTCAGACATGACAGAAAATGACTCAACAAGAAAATATCAAAAAAAAAAAAAAAAAAGAATAAAGAAGGTATCAAACTGCTGATTAAGGTGAATGTCATTCAACAACAGAGAGCAGATAGAGTTGCTCAACTCTTATTTTGTATCTTTTTTTTCCCCACCAAGAGGAAAGTTTTTTGGATTAGAAAAGACTGAACAAAAATAGCTTTTAGGGAATTAATACCTAAAAAAAAAAAAAAAAAAAAGTAAGGAGCATTAAGAATTCACTTAGTTGTACTACATGACCTCAGATCAATTGGGTCCAAAAAGAATGCATCACAGGGTTCTGAAAGAACTGGAAGATATGATTTCTGAGACATTTTTGGTGATTTTTGAAGAGACAATAGAGGCAACATAGATTTGGAGAAGGGCAAATGCTATTCTGCTTTTCAAAAAGGAGACAATGTCTGCAAACCATAGGAAAGTGAGTTTATTTTATATTTTTGGGAAAATTCTAGACTCTGCAATTAAAGTGATGGTCAATACTCATCTAGAAAAGGCAAGAGCCAGCATGACTTCAGGAACAGATTTTGCCACTCTAAACTTTTCCCAGAACTTACCACAATGTCTGGCACATCGTGAATGTTTAATAAATGTTTAACAATGAGTAGTGGATTTCATTTTTTTTTTCTTCAACATTATTAGAACAAGGGAATGTTCTACATGAAATATGCCAAAAATTTGGAAATGCTTTGTTCAAAATATCTCATGTTACTCTTGTAAAAAACATGGGCACTAGATTATAGTATTATTGGATAAATTTAGACTAAATATCTAGACTCCTCAACTAGCAATTCGTGGTTTAATGTTCAGTTGGAAGGAAGTCTCTAACAGAGTACCCACAGGATTTTTATTTAGCCCAGTGCTGTTAGCATTTCAATTTATGATTTGCATAAAGGAAAACACTGCATACTTACCAAATTTTCATCTGTTACTGTGAATTAGCACTTAAATTTCATAAAGCTAATAGTCATGAGATATTTAAACATTTTAGATTCTACTTGGCAAAATAGTTTGATGCTGCTGATTGTTACTATTTTAATATTTATAGGGAATGAGTGGATTTCACACATGACATAAAGCATAGAGGTAATATCCCTTCTAACCAAGTTTAGAGTTTTACAAAGAAAATAAAGAAGGTATGACCTAATATTGCATGATTATATATATAAAAATAGTATTTCAAGAAATTATGCAAAATTTTCCTAGTACCAGTTTTTATCTTTCCTGCTAATTCATTTCCTCTTTCTGACTTGGAAAACTAGGGCAAATGTTTTGTATTGGATTTGAGGGTAAGGGCAATCACTTTCAAAGCAGGATCACTCTTTTTCAAGAGCTGAACTACTCAGGCAGAAAGTACCAACAAGCTTACCCTCTCCTCCCTTAATAGAAGAGTGACAGTAACATGCTGCTAAGTTTGGGAACAGTCTTGTTTACTATGGACTTTGGAAAAAAACTGTAAAAAAATTCAAACCGTAATAGGTCCTTGACTAGAAAAAAATGTGTTAAACTCTATATCTTTGATGATATTTAGCTGAAACCTTAAAAAAAAATCAAGTCCAAAAAGCAATGTTAAGTGGTGAAAAATAGATAAATTTTTAAATGATTTTATATTACTTTAAATATTATAAACATGGAGATGGGTTTAATAATGAAAGGGCCATGAAATAAATATATAAATAATTTTCATTTCAATTTTCAAATTTGAATTTGGAAAATATTATTTATTGAACTGACTTTAAAATGTTCAAGTCTAACTAATGCCTACTCATTATTATTACTAATTACAAACATATGAATAAAATAAAACCCAGTATTTAAATATCATCTACATATCTGTACATATATAGAGAGAAACCTAAATGGAATTATAAATATACTATTAACTATAATACCATGTATATATACATATATAATTAAACACACATGCGTATGTACAATTTTGCAAACTTGAAACCACTAAAAATAATTCATCTGTCCTCTTTTCTCCTTTTATCTTTTCTTCTGTACACTGAATTATCTCAGTCATTAGAAGGCATAATAGAACTCCAAACCCTTAGAGATCACCTATAAGAATTCCCTCACTGAGAGATAAAATGACTTGTGCAAAGAGAGAGGAAGAATTGACTTTCAGTTCCATACATTTCACGTGACCATCTTATCAACAGGCCTAAAGAAATAGTTATGTTTTCACAAGAATAA
>JAJPUD010009935.1:7593-68452 GCA_023553655.1 Myrmecobius fasciatus | reverse complement strand
TTTTTTTTTTTTTAATTTTTATTTTTTATGTTGAGTTGCAAATTCTCTTTCACCTTTTAGCCCTTCTCTTCCCTACTAAGAAGGCAAGCAATATGATGTCCATTATACACAAGAAGTCATGTAAAACATTTCAATATTAGCCATCCTCCCTTATATTGTAAGTGCCTCCTTTCACCTTTTTTTTTTGTTCCCAGTACTTAGCATAATATTCAGCACATAGTAGGTACTTAATAAATGTTAAGTAAATAAATGCTTGACTGGAAGTTATAGATAGCTTCTGATTTGTTGGAGTGGGTTGAATTCCTACATTGATGAAATAATAGGTGCTTTTTGTATTTTGTATTTTGACTTTGATCCTTGTTCTATGTTGCATTCATTGCAAGAGAATCATGAAGAAAAATCCTTGGACATCTCATCCACTAAGAACTGTTTCCTGAAAGGGAAAAGAGACAGACAGAATGGAAGAAATGAATTAGGAGTGAAAATAAGATTGCACTGGACCTTTCTTTTTTTTATTTTATTTTTTATTTTTTTTATTAAAGCTTTTTATTTGTATAACATATGTATGGGTAGTTCCCCAGCGTTGATCTTTACAAAGCTTTCCATTACAAATTTTACCCCCAGCCCCCTCCCCTCCCCTAGATGGCAGGAAGTCCACTTAATGTTGAAATACTTGACAAGTTGTGCAAGAAAAATCCTATCTACAAGAAAATAAAAAGAAAATCAGAGAAAGGAAACACAATGCAAGCAAATATCAATAGAGAGCATGAAAATGTTATGTTGTGGTCCATATTTCATATCCCTCTCTCTGGGTGTATATGGTCTTCTTCAGTGAACAATTGGAACTGGTTTGAGACAATTCTTTGTTGCAGAGAGCCATATCCATCAGAATTGATCATCATGTAATACTGTTGTTGCCGTGTATAATGATCTCCTGGTTCTGCTCATTTCACTCAGCATCAGTTCATGCGAGTCTCTCCAGGCCTCTCTGAAATTGTCCTGCTGGTCATTTCTTATAGAACTGTAATATTCCATAACATTCATATACCATAATTTATTCAGCCACTCTCCAATTGATGGGCATCCCTTCAGTTTCCACACTGGACCTTTCTTAGAGGAATTCTAAGCAGCCATTCTCTGATTGATTCCTCCCTACAAATTGCCTGATAACTCAGGGCACAGTGAATGACATTTCCCTATTTAATAATAATAATTCACTCTATTAGTGCCTTAATACTTAAAAGGGCTTTTCATGTACCCTAGTAAAGAGGGGAGTACAAGTAATTTCATCCTCCTTTTACAAATTAAAAAACAGAAGTTATATGATTTCCCCTAGAGTCACTCTGGATTGAAATTCATATTCCTTCTCACTAAATCTGGAATTTTTTACCACACACCATTGCTAGTTCTCTGTAGAGAAGAATACTGATGGGCTCCAGAAAAAATGGAAGAATCAGCTTTTAAAACCAAGGTTGGGGGAGGGAATTGAATTCATAATTTCTGTTGCCTTAGTTACATCAAGCTGTTTGTTGCTCTTGTTTTGAAGATAATTGAACACTTCGTCCATTTTCACTAAGGTTGTGTTGAGGTGATATTTTGATATATGACATGCTAGTTTGTTTACCAATTATTCCACTGCATAAAGTTCTTCATGTCCTTAAAACTAATTAGCCATGTGAGAGAGCTAGCTCTGCTTCGTTTGTCCCCTACAGTTGTGAGGGCATTTGACTACTACTTCTATTCCATTATTTTTCATTGTCCTGACTTGAGTTCATATTCATCCATCCTGTTACTCTGTGTTATGTTGTGGGGCCTTCCTGGTTTACAAAAGGATCATAAAAGACTTTCCTAAGGAGACTCTTCAATCAGCTAGGTGGCACCATTAGTGCACAGAGTTAGGGAGACGCATCTCCCTGAGTTCAAATCTCACTTTAAACACTTACTGTCAGATCACCCTCTGTCACCAAGACTAGTTCTGCTTTGACACCGCTCTTTTGTACCCTTATCACAGAGCTGGAGAATCAGGAATCTCGAGTCTCAGAAATCCATGCCCTTGTTCATCGGCTTCCTGAAAAAAACCGGCAAATGTTACAGTTACTCATGAACCATTTGGCAAAGTAAGTTTTATAACTGACTTATGTGGTCTCATCTCTTTTTGAATGTTCAGTTCTTTTCAATATTGTCTTTTTGTTTAGTTCTGTCTACTTGATTAAATATAGTAGTATTTCTACTATTATTTCTACTATTAAATATAGTAGAAAAATATAGTCATGTTGAATGGTAAAAGAGTGTGTGTGTGTGTGTGTGTGTGTGATATATATATATCACACACACACATATATATATGTATGTATACACACACACACATAAATAAATAAATAACTGAAACATGATGGGAAAGAGGACATGAGTTGTATAGTCTTCACTGAAAAGGCTTCCACAAGGTGCCAAATCATTATGACTTCTCCCTTAAAAATTCAAAAAGGAAGGTGGACATTCTTGGACTAGGAATCAAAAAACCTAGATTCTAGATTTGGCTTTCCAACAACTAGCCACATGACATTGGTTTGTTTAGTTACTCTGTCTTGATATCTTCTTCTGTCAAATGGAAATAATAATACCTGGCCTGCCTAACCTTCCAGCTTTATGAGTATCCAGTCAGATATCAGAGCTGTGAATTGAATAGAACATCCTACAAATACAATGGATTGTTGTTGGACAAACATCTAGTTAGTGTAGGGATAGCAAATGATTAAGTAAATAGAAGACTGAACTTGGAATTCAAATCCTGCCTTCACTTGTTTTATACAACTCCTTGTATGATCCTGGACAAGTCATCTAAATATTGTGTGCCTTTGTTTTTTCATTTCTAAAGTGATAGGGTTTGAACTTGATGGCTTTAAAGGTCCTCTTTGCATACCACCTGATTTTCCTTACTTCGGTTTCTATTTTTCATGCCTTTAATGGTATGAAAATGTATCATAGAAGGCCTTGTCGGGTCCTTTTTTTTCCCAGCCCTCCTTTGGGTAGGATGAAATATACTGGAGGGTGACAAGGAGCTTAGAAAGACCAGATAGTGCAAGTTACATTGAGCAATTAATTTCTCAATTATCTGGGTGCCCTTCTGACAGCCTAGTGGACAAAATGGCTTTTGTGTTTGACCGGAACTCATGCTTCAGAGATTTAGTTCCTTCATGGGGATAATCTGATATCCTAGTGAGGGAGAATGAGCTGGTGTTGAGATTTCTGTGAAATGCTTGACTTTACCTCCTGGAAAGAGTATGTAAGTGTTGCCATAACGATTTCCATGTGTTGAATATAAAAGCAGGAAAAACCCTGTGTGCTCAGTGAGAAGCAATAGGGAGGGTTCAAAAGTAGCAGCTCTTCTGGCCTGGATTACATGTTCAAGAATAGTTAAGAAAGAAATCTGCAAGTTAGTAGTGGGAATCCTGCCTTTTCCCAAAAAGGAAATGGCCAAAGAATCCTGAAGAATTGGGTACAAAATAATTACAGATTCTTTTTGATGATCATTTTGTATTTATTCTTTTCTATATCTGGGAAGGATCAGAAGAATTGAAAAGTGGGTTTAGATTTTAGTTCAAAACATTGCACTTGCATAAGGAGGAAGGTGCCTAAGGAAGGGACAAGTTTCAGGTTGACCAAGCAGCCAAGTTTTTTACAAGGAATAACCATTTCATGATTATTAGATATTAAAGAGATCCCTGGGCCAGCTGAGAACAGCTGGAGGAGAAGGGAGAAGAACCAGCTGCTAGAAGAGTTCTCTGTTTAATTAAACAGTTGGGAGAACTTGGAAAAGTGAAGACTGAAGGGGAAGTCTGGGATCCAACAGAAGGCACAGAGTCTGTATCAGATTTTCTTTATTATTAAATTGTCCCCAGGAATGTCAGGAATCAAAAAAAGAATACTTGATGTGAATTTTGATGAACAAAATTTGTTGGGTAGTCACTTTGTTGGAACTTTTCCTCCTCTCTACCCTGTGGATCCCAGTCAGTTTGTTAGTTTATTCTTGTCCATGGACCATGGCAATTATACAATCTCAAGCTGCAACTATGACTTTAATTGTTGGCTTGAAACCCATCCAAGCTAGTTTTGTTACTTTTAAAAAATATTTCTGAAGCATATTATTATTTATCTGGGTTTCTCGCATTGTTATTCATCTTTCTCTTTTCTTGAGTTTTTGTCATTCATGTATTCAGTTGAACATGGGATCCTTAGAAATTCTATATAATGAAAAAGTATCAGAAGCTAATTGTTCCAACAAATCCCTTCTGTTTTCCTGCTTCTGCTTGCAGTGAGAAGATGACTGGTCTTGGAATCTAGAGAGACCTGGGTATAAATCCTGGTTTTGATACTTAATAAATTCATTACTTAATAAAAGCTTGTTGACTTACTAACCTCCAAATATGTAATCTTAAGCCAGTCATTTAATGTGTCTGAGCCTTATTTTCTCACCTACAAAATGGAGGTAATCTTTGTGGTTACTGCCTTTCAGGAATGAAAGTTCTCATTGTTAGGAATTTTTTTTTTTTAAATTACAATGAACTCTCCCCTTTCTCCTTCTCCCTCTTTCTTTCTTCTTCCTTTCTGTTCTATCCAACATCCCTAAAAGAGAGTAAGCAAGTGAAGCCTAGACAAGTTAAATAACTTGTCCTGGATTAAATAGTGGGAGATCATTCAGTCAGCATTGATTATTCACTTAGCTAATGTTTCTCACTTTCCCTCTCCCTCCCTTCCCTATCATATCCTTACCTACAGATGCTCTTAAAAACATTTATTTCTTCTTTTGTACCTCTGAACCCTCTGAAGATATCTAAAGGTTTACTGGCTGGATTTCCCATGCTTTAAACCCAAACCAGTCTGATTTTCCTTGGCCATCAATAGGTCCCAGGCCAAATTTGGTCATTGTTTGGATTCTGATTGATTCAGATTGAGTTTAAATAGCAGTCATTTCTCCTTTGGCCAGAAACCCTGGGGGTCTTCCCCTCCCATCCATCTATCTGTTTATTTTAGATTTTTTGGATTATGTGAAAGAAGAGATTCTTCCCCTCAGTTGCTCCCTAGCTTTATTCACTAATGCATGTGGTCTCAGTCAAACTGAGACCTGTTGAACACTTTAGCTTAAAAAAAGACCAAGGGTTCCCATTGCATCCAGGGCCTTCTCCAGGCGTCCTGAAACAATGATTAAGTTCTAGAACAGGCAAAGACGTTTCCAGATTGCTATCATATATCTCTCTCTCTCTCTCTGTCTCTCTCTTTTTCCTCTGAGGCAGTTGAGGTTAAGTGACTTGCCCAGGGTCACACAGACAGGAAATGTTAAGTGTCTGAGGTTAGCTTTGAACTCAGGTCCTTCTGACTTCAGGGCTGATGCTCTATCCACAGCACCATCTAGCTGGCCCCTCCCTCCCCCCCCCCCCCAACTAATTTTCAAACTTCTTCAAGGCCAATATCCCTATTTTCCTTTAGAACATCTTCCTATAATATGATTTCCCATGCTCATTGTCAGCTTACCAGCCTGGGCAGCCCAAAAGTGACCATAATCTTCTAGTTATGGTCTGACCAGGGCACAGGATGATATGGAACTATGTCCTTCACAGTTTGGGATTTTGTTCATGTTTGATTTTCACATCATAGTTCATTTGGAGCTTATAGATAGCTCCTCTCCTCCCCTTCCCCTTTTTGGTTTTGTTTCCATATTTCCACATCCATTTCTTTCTTAGGTACATCTTAGTAATAACAGCAATTCACATGTAGATAATAATTTGAGGTATGTGGACTCCTTAAAAATGCACCTGCAGATTAGGTAATGTGAGTGAACGTTATTATTTTACTGTAGAAATGTAATCTCCTTGAGACCAGGGACTGTTTTATTTCTTGTCCTCACAGGAGGAATTTCAGCAGTGCTTGTTGAGGGATTGATCTCTATTTTACAAAGAAGAAAACTGAAGTTTGTAGAAGTTTAATGTCTTGTTCATTGTATCCATGTAGCACATATGTACAGTAAGTCGTGTGTCCAAGTCTTCTTACTCAGAATTTAGTATCCTGTTGTGATTCTCAGTTATTTTATAAAATGAGGTGAAGAAGAAAATGAAAAACCATTCTAGAATCTCTGCTGAGAGTCACCCAGTGTTGGACACTACTGAACAACAAATATCCTTCAATCCTACAAATGTGAAATGTTGCATGCCCTTTGTAGTGAGGTTACAACAGTTAGTACATCATGTGACAAGTCTGATGTAAATGTGTGTTTGCACATTTAACTTTTTGGAACCAAAGTATAAGACTTTAAATTTGCTTCTGTTAAATTTTATCTTGTTTGATCCAGATATTTGTGGAAATTTTTAATACAGGAAATACAGGTAAGAGATGAAAGGACATTGCATGTGTGAGGCAGAGCTGGGATTAAAAATCACAGCTTCTTAGTTTCCAGCATTATTTTCAATACCACGAAAGTTAAAATCCATTCTGCATAAGATAAAAGCTGATGGCTTGGACTATTTTTCAATTAAGACATTTTTCAAGAATTCTTTTTTGGGGGGCTTCTTTTGGGGCTTCTCTTCATAAACTACAGTATTGTTGCTTTCCATTTTGGCATTGTCGAGATCAAGGAGTCTTGAGACAGGGGTCTGTGCATGTGTTTCCAGTTTTCTGAAGCTAAGATGCATCCTGGGATGTGTCTAAGTTATCATGCCTACAAGTTACTTCTTTCTTCCCTAATGATCTACTTCCTTCCTACATTTCAGTCTCAGTGTTGGTGTTCTACTAGAAAACATGCCATATTGACTTTCCTCATTACTGAGAGTATTTATCCTGTGCTTATTAAACTTGTGGTTCAAAGGAAAAGAAATTTAGAATTGTATATTTTGAAAAGGAATCTTTTGAAGCACTTTCCAAAGCTCATTTCCTTTAGCTTCAGAAAGGGTTTTAACACATGTTTAATCCCATCATAATACAGGATTTTCACCTTTTTGTTGTTATTGTTTCCTTGCATTTTGTTTTTTTTTCCTTTTTGATCTGATTTTTCTTGTGCAGCATGATAATTGTGGAAATATGTATAGAAGAATTGTTTAACATAAATTGAATTACTTGCCATCTAGGGAAGTGGGGTTAGGGAGAACATAAAGGTTTCCAAGAGTGAATGTCGAAAATTACCTATGCATATATTTTGAAAATAAAAAGCTTTAATTTTAAAAAAGAGAGATTTAATCCCAACTAGAACTATGCTCAGTAGAATAAGGCTTTAGGGGAGAACAGGAGCCCATATGCAGGTGCTTATGCATGTGCATATGCATACACACAAACACACTCCTTTCCAAATATCAAGTATGGAATTGGTTTTGTTTGAAACCTCAGAGGAACATAAAAATTATAAGAGCGTCTTTGCTGTTGCTGGGATGAACTTTAAATCATAAAATATGAGAAGCAGCTGGCATAGTAAGTAGATCAATCCTGACCCTGGAGGCAAGAAAACCTGGATTCAGATCCCACTTACTGGCTCTGTGATCCTGGCCATGTTGCTTAGTGTTTGCTTGCCTCAGTTTCCTTCTTTGAAAAATGGGAATAATAATAGCATCTGCCTCTAATCATTGTTGTAAGGATCAAACGAGAGAATAATTGCAGTGCTTGGCTCATGTTATGCGGTGTATAAATGTTAGCTGTTATTATTAGCAAAGAAAACAGTTTTTGCTATATTGATATAGCAAAATATGACAAAAATCAGAATAAGATTTTCTTATACTTAAAAAAATCTTGAATGTTATGGAATATTATTGTTCTGTAAGAAACGACCAACAAGATGATTTCAGAGAGGCCTGGAGTGACTTGCATGAACTAATGCTGAGTAAAATCAGGAGAATCAGGAGATCATTGTACATGGCAACAATAAGTCTGTATGATGATCAATTCTGAAGGACATGGTTCCCTTCAACAATGAGATGTTTCAAACTAGTTCCAGTTGTTCAGTGATGAGGAAAGCCGTACATACCCATGGAGAGGCCTGTGGGATCTGTCTGGACCACAACATGGCATTTTCATACTCTCTATTGATGCTTGCTTACATTGTTTTCCTTCTCAGGTTTTTGTTTTTTTTTTTCTCCCTGTACTGCAAGATAACTGTATAAATATATATGCAAATATTCGATCTGTCAAATATTTTAACATAATTAACTTGTATTAGACTTCCTGCCATCGAGGGGAGGGGATGGGGGATAGGAAGGAAAAATTTGTAACAGAAAGCTTTGCAAGGATTAATGTTGAAAAATTACCTATGCATATGTTTTGCAAATAAAAATTTTTTTAATAAAAAAAAAGAAAAAGAAAATCTTGATTTTTTTTTTTTTCTTAAAGTAGTGTGTAATCTTCATGATCCCATTTGGGTTTTTCTTAGCAAAGATACTAGAATGGTTTGTCATTTCCTTCTGCAGCTCATTTGACAGATGAGGAAATTGAGGCAAAGTTAAGTAATTTGCCTAGGGTTGCAAAATGCCTGAGGCCTTTTTTAACTCATAAAAGTGAGTTTTCCTCCTAACTCTAGTGCTCTGTCCACTTTGCCCCCTACCTTATTCTGATAATAAGTTGTTCCTTTCAGGTTTTAGAATATGGCATTAAACCTTGGAGAATGGGTCTTGCAGTACTTGAAGGGGAGAAAGATGGGCTAAAGGGTACATGGAAAAACAAACTAATGCCGTGGGATTGAGTTAGAGTTAACAAAGGGAAGAATTGCTGTCATTTTTCAAGCCTTGAAACTTTATGTTAATTTATCACATTTTATTGTGCTATTTTATAGAAAGTGGCTTGTAATACAAGAATGAATATCAATAAAGGAATAAAAGCAATAGAAAAAATAAAATAAAAGCAAAGGAATAGCAATAAAAGAATAAAATCCATATTGTAATGAAGAGAATGTTGGACTAGGAGTTAGGAAGAACTGGATTAAATTCCTATATGAGATATTTAATTTGTGCAGTAGACTAATTCAGTCTTTTCATCTTTTATTTTACTTTTTTTTTTTTTTTTTTTTTTTTAAGCTGAGACAATTGGGGTTAGGGACTTGCCTAGGTGTCCGAGACCAGATTTGAACTCAGGTTCTTCTGACTTCAGGGCTGGTGCTCTGTCCACTGTGCCACCTAGCTGCCCCCTTTTCATCTTTTAAAATGGCATTAGTAATAGAGCATGTTTCTCACAGTGTGATTTAGAGAATCAAATGAGACGATATGTAAAGTGCTTTGCTGACTTTAATGTAATTAATATTATTCTTGCTGTAATTATCTTTTTTTTTTTAGTATATCTTCATATATAAAACTAGAGAATTTCATACTAGATAATTCTGGGGTAAAAGGAACAGAAACAGAAGAAAACGAATAAATAAGTATCTAAGAAATACAGATCCTGGACAAATTTCTGAGCCTCAGTTTCCTCATGTCTGAAATTAGGGAGTTGGGCTAATTGATTCTTTCAGGGCCTTCCAGATTTAAATATTATGATCCTATAAAGAGTAGGTGTGTTTGGAGTAGTTTCATATTAGTTCTCCTATGGTTCCTTAGCACAATAAGGCTATGTCTATTATCTGTCCCAAACATGCCATCTACAGTGGCTCATTGTTACTTCACCGTAGTGTTTATGGCTCATTCTAGTTGGCTTCAGGGTTTCAAACATCAGCCAAAGGAGGAATCATTCTGTCAGACTTCCAGCCAAGGATGCTGAAATATCAGCAGGAGGAGTGACTTCTCCAAAATGATATGGGTGGAGTTAGGAGTAAGACACGGGTCTTGAGTGCCCTCTTTTACAGCAAAAACTTACTGCTTGTAGTACCAGTGGCAGAGGATGGCCTTTACTGGGCTATACTTCGATGGTGTTTGTAAGTAGGCTGGTTCTTTTCTCAGAATGACCTCTATGTCTCCTTTTTGGCCTATTGCCCCAGCCTAGACAGACGCCTAAAGAGAGGGCTCCTCAGCTGAGCTGTTGCTGCCAAAGATGCCAAGTTGGCCATTCTTCCCCAGGAAAGCTGGCCGCTGCAGAGAGGACCCAGAGCTCACTTGGCTGCCCCTTGAAGTCTGTTTCCTTTGCAGGAGGACCTGGTGGCTGAGGTCAGTCCTGAGGAGACAATGAGCTAATCTGGGTCCAAATTAAACCAAATTAAAAGTTTAACAAAATGGGGCTGGGGGTGGGAACCTACTTTGGTCCTTCACCTCTTGCCAACTCTTTCAGTATTTCTTTTACCTCGTCTTCTGCTGTTATTTTGGAGCATCTGTTAAACGTTGCAGCCTTTCCACCTAGGGACAGACTGTCAGCCACAGAGAGATTTTGATGAAGCATGCTTATTATTCAAAGCCCAATTTAACAGAATACAATGACTTCATTCCACCTGATCTAAGGCAGAGCATACATTGACCTTCCATTCCCCTTTACCCCTTACCCTCTTAGTGCATTTCTCAGCTGTCTCTACAATGATAATATAGGGGAGAGGGGGGCGTCCCTATCCATGCTGGAATCTTCAGCTCAGCCTCTCGAAATCAGAGATTTTAGGAGCTAAGTAAATCTGGTTCATGTGAAAATGCCTGTGGTCATACAGAAAAAGTCACTGCGGGGTGTTGGCTAGTGGTTGGGGCCAGACCCTGGTGAAGCAGGAAGAACCCCTGAAGGCCTTGCAGGGAGGCCAGATGGAAAGGAAGCCACCAGGGCCTGGCCAGAACATGGATTTATTGGATACTACAGTATTTCTCCTTCCTCTCCCCCACCTTCTATAAAGATGAAACCCAACTCCGTGACAAACTGCTTTCCAGATCAGAAGAGCTATTTCCTTGCCATCAAGAAGGTCCTAGACTTAAAAGTGGAATTTTACAAAGTGGTTTTAAAGTAAATAGTCTTTTTAGGACAACTACCTCTGAAAGGGAGCACTCCCCATAGGTCTTCAGACATGAAGGATTCTTTGAGGAAAATCATATTTAATATTTTCCCATTTCAGGTTTTTTAGACAATGGTTTTGTTGCTCATTTAGGACATGACATGGACCTCTAAGCTAGTATGATAATGCCTGTCAACCACTTTTCAGTTTTCAAATGCAATAAATAAAATAAATGGGATTACAAAGAAAACCAAAGGTTAAGGAAAATAAATGTCTTTGTGAAATTTAACTTGAAACTCAGAACGTCTGAGGGTGCTGATTGAGACAGAATCCATTCTGTGATTAAGGCTAGGTAAGAATTGAAGCAAAGAATTGCCTCTCTTACTTGGAACAACAACAACAAAATCTATCTGGGAGGGGGAAGACCTTCAGGATTTCTAGCCAAAACAGAACCAATTGCTATTTACATTTATCTAGCTGTTAAACCCCAAGATATTTTGAGTGGTTTCTGTGTTGTTTTATTTTCTTAAAGGAATATACTAACATGTTCAAAGAAGGAATGTAATTCTTTTCTGTTATACTGTGCATCTAATTATGCTTATTCCCTAAAAAATATTTTACTCCATTTAGACAATATTTCTTAAGTGTCTGCCATGTCCAAACACTAGGTATGAGAGACAATGTGGTATAGTAGATAGAGAACCAGGCTTAGATTCATGAATATCTGGACTCAGATTCATCTCTGACATATACTGACTCTGTGCCAGTCATTTATTTCAGTGCCATGGGCAACTTTCAGACTATAAATTGCAGAATAAGTTTAGGTGAGCATGTAAAATGAGTTTGCTAATGAGGAGATACTTATTTCACTGAGTTCACAGATCTGATAGAAGAGACTGTGTTAGGCTCTCAGGATACAATGATCTGCCACAAACGCTACCCTGAAAGAGCTGGCAGTTCCATCTAAAACAAGTAACAATGCCACAAGGAGGAATGTGATAAGTGCAACGGATAGGTCCAGGCAGAGAGCCCCAGGAAATTTGAGGAAGGAGAGAGCTTTCTCTGGACAGGGTCAAGTGAGGATGCAGGACACAGGGCACCTGAGCTGGGCCTTGAAAGAAAAGAAGGATTTCAGTGAGTGATAAGATGGGCATGATTGGCTAGTGTTAGCAAATTTGAAGAAATAAGAGTAGGTAAGAAGAGTGTGGACTGGGACTGAAGGAACATAGGATAGGCCAGTTTTGTTGAAATCTAGGATATTATCTATATTGATGTCTTATCTATATTATCTGTTGAGTAGTAATGATATAAAAATAAAGGCACCAAAAGTGATAATATGAAATAAATTTGGGGGAGCACTGTAGTTAGCAACATGGCACAATCGTGACAAGACATCCATCACAGGTAACAGATATTTGCCACTTATGTGAAACAAGCTCATAGGGTCAAACCAACCACAATTAGTGATTGAGCAACTTGCTTTTTTTTGGGGGGGGGAGACATGACTTTTATAGCTCAGAGGGAGAAAGGGAAGATAAAGGCGATGGAGGAAGTAACAAGGTTTTATATTGAGATGTTGAGTGTTCTTTAAAGACAAGCTGGGAAAACTGAATTCTCATCAAGGCTTTTTTCTCCTCCTCAGCTCCATCTACTGATTTACCTGGCTTCCTTTGAGTCCCAAGTAAAATCTCACTTTTTACAGGAAGCCTTTATCAATACCTCCTTTCTCCTAGTGCTTTTACTCTGTTAATTAATTTCTCTTTTACCATATGTAGCCTGTTCGGATGTTATTTGTTTACATGTCTCCACTGTAAGCTCTTTGAGGGTAGGGACTGATTTTTGCCTCTTTCTGCATCCCCAGGGCTTAGCTCAGTGTCTAGCACATAGTAGCACTTAATAAATGCTTATTGAGTGAATGAAGCTGGCCACCTATAATGAAAAAGTTTTTCAAACCTGCCAGTGGTTTCCGGGATCTGCCGAATCAAGTATAAAGCTTCTAATCCTGGCTCTTCAAGACCCTTCATAGTCTGATTTCAATAAAATTCTCTACCGTTCTACCTTACCAAAGTGAACCCTAAACCAGCTTCTTCTCAGAAATTGCTAAAAGGAGCCCATCTTGTTCCTGTTAGGTATTGTACCTAAGGGCAGTGGGTCTTATCTCTATGTTAAGAGTCTCACCTCTTTGTTAAGAGCTTCTATTCAAAGGAGTGTCATGAGGAGCCAGAGGATAGATTATGGCAGTTCTTTATTCAGGCTTCTTCGTCTCCATGGTTTCCATTGCTGCACCATCTTTCCCTTACCACCAGCCTAGCTTATATCTTCCCTCTTCTCCTAGCCTCATCTTATCACCTGACCCCTCCTCCTTGCCTACCTTCCTTTCCCACTCTGTGATCAGGCCATTTGTCCATATTCCCACACTTAATCATCAGTAATTAAGTTTGTATTGAAAAGAGGTATTCAATTTCTGAGGGTCTAATTCTTCTTTCAATAACAGAGCACTTCCTCAAAACAAGCCATTTTCTAAGACCACTTTAAACAGCCATTATCATTATAATGAAACCATTACCAGCAATCTTCTGCCAGTTTGGGGTCTCATGTTTCTCAAGGGAATCACAGACCACACCCTTTGATCCTCAATTCAAGGACAAACTTCTCTTACTGGGGTCCCAAAATCTCAGACTCTGACAGTTCCTATTAATCACATAATCAGGTCAGTTCTCCCAGGTGTCCTGTTTGTAAAAAAATTATGTGAAGCTGGAATCCATTCAGATGCAATCAATTCTTTCTCTAGGTATGGATAGCATTTTTCATCATAAATCCTTCAGAATATTCTTGGTCATTGTATTACTGGGAATAGCAAAGTTATTCACAGCTGATCATCCCACAACTTTGCTGTTACCCTGTACACAATACATTCCACTTTGTTCGAGCTCTTGGAGGACTTTCTAGGTTTTTCTGATAGCATCCTGGTCATCAATTCTTATAGAATAATAATATTCCATTATAATCGGATACCATAATTTATTCAGCCATTCCCCAATTGTTAGACATCCCCCAATTTCCAATTCTTTGTCCTGAGAAAAGAGCTGTTATAAATATTTTTTGTACAAATAGTTTTTTTTGTTTTGTTTTGTTTTGTTTTTTTGTCTATTTTGGATTCCTTGCCTAGCAGTTAGGTCAAAGGTTATGCATGATTTTATGATCCTTTGAGAATAGGAGATAAAAATGTTAAGGTAAATCTCTCAAGAGACTTTCCCAACCACACTCCAGCCTATGCTATATCTAACTACTGCTAGATTTCTTTTCCTGACACATAGAACCAGATCATATCCCTTTATGTGAGCACCCATTGCCTACTTAATACAGCACTAGTCTTTGTCCTTACATTCAGTGTCCTTCATATTTTAGCCATTGCCTACCATTTTAGCCTCATTTTTATGATATTCCTTTTTATGCAGATTAGTCTGCCTGATCTCCAAATATGGCCCAGACTTGCCTGCTTCTAGCACTTTTGCTCAGGTCATTTCTTTTTTCAGAATTATTTTCTAACTCACATTTAAATTGTGCTTTAAAATTCTCAGAGTCCCTTACCTATCTTAATTCTTTTGATCCCCAAAAAGTCTGGTGGAATATTTGTTGTTACTTTCCTTGTTTTTACAGATGAGGAAACTTCCTTTGAGAGATGTAAACTGACAGCTTTTAAATGTTTGAGGTGAGAGAACAACATTAGTAAACATTTTATGTAGCACAGTAAGATTTGCAAAACTTTTCACAAATATGGTATTTTATCCCCACCAAAACCCTCGGTTGTAGGTACTTTTATTATCACCCCCATTTTACAGAACTGAGGCAGACACTGGTTCAGTGACTTGCCCGGGGTCTTATAGTTAGTATCTGAGGCTGGATTTGATCTTGGTTCTTCCTCACTCCAGATCCAGAATTTCCTCTACTATGACAAATTCCCATCTCTACTCACTGACTACTCAGTTCAAATAGCATCTGTCTTAGGAAGCCTTCCTATATTCCTCCAGCTTATTGTGATGCTTTCCTCCATTGAATTCTCATTGTGCACATAGCACCTGTTGTGCTCTCCCTTGTTCTTTTGTTCTGTCTTTGATCTTTATCATCTGTATTAGACAATGAACTCCTTCAGGTCTGAATCTGTGACTAACTGTAATTTCTACCAATTATTCTTTATACATATTAAGTATTCAAGAAGCTTTTTTTCCCAATAAGTGAGTAAACCAACTCAATAGACATGAGAAAGTTATTTCTATTTATAGATGCTATAGATTCAAGGTATTAAAGTCTTTTTCAACTTTTTTCCTCCTGACTTAATTTAGGAGTGGAAAGAGCATTTGGCCATATTTCCTTATGGTTCTGACAATGCCCCTCAAACAACAACAATAAAACCCCAAAACTCCACAGCTGGAGAAGTTTGATTTGGGAATCTATTCCATTTTTAAAATTTCCCCCCAAAACAGAAAATGCCAAGAAAACAGTTTTTTAAAAGTCTGCATATTGGGGGAGTTGTCAGAACTACAAAGAAATCAACAACAACAATAAAACCCCAAAACTCCACAGCTGGAGAAGTTTCATTTGGGAATCTATTCCATTTTTAAAATTTCCCCCCAAAACAGAAAATGCCAAGAAAACAGTTTTTTAAAAGTCTGCATATTGGGAGAGTTGTCAGAACTACAAAGAAATCTTTTTGAAGGGACTTGTGAAAGAGGACAGATGTGCTTTTTTAAAAAAAATAGATAAATATAAATAAAATACTCAAGACAAAAAAGAAAAATTGCTTGCACTCTTACTTTTCTTGATTTGGGACAATTTGCATGCCTTTGGACCATCCAAATTATATAAACTGTTTTTTTTCCCTATTCTATTTACAGCAAGTGTGAGTCCTATCTTTAGGTCTGTTGTAGTACGTATGCTAGTTAAAAACTTCTTTTAAAAAAAAAAGTTCTTCCTTAAACTTTCTCATGTTTTTTGTCAGGGAAAATCAAAGACATGTTTCTTATTGGTTTGATCTTTTGAAAATTTTCCCTTTTTGTTTTTTATGGTTAAATTAAGGACTGAAATCTTGTGCTACCTTCCATCTCAAACCACATTTTCTGAGAAAGGAAATGTTTGACTTCAAGCTAGTGATGGTAGGGGATTTTTTAGAGCTCCTTTGATTTGAGTCTGTTGTTTGTTTATTCTGGACTGTTATACTTTTGTTCCGTTTTATTTTTCCAATAACTTTCTTTCCCCCTTTTTTGTGATACTGCTTCCTCTTTTGAGATGCCACCCAAGAAGTTCCCTTTCCAATTCAGGAAGGAGGATGTGGGAGGAAATAAGCTGTCTTTTCTCTCTCTGTCTCTCTTGCTCTCTCTCCCCTCTTCCCTCTCTTCCTCCCTTCCTTCCGTTGTCTCTTTCTTTGTCTTTTTTTTTCTTACTAGGTTTAATTCAGCCAATCCTTATTGAATATCTACTATGTGCCAGGCACTGTGCAAGCACAGTAGAAAGAAAAGGACAAAAATGTCTTAGAACTTTCTAATATGTATGCAAAAAAGTAAATATTATTTGAATATAAATATGAATGAATATAAAGTAATGTGAGTAAATGAATAATTAAGAAAAGACAAGTGGCATGCCTTGAAAGGAGCTTGAATTCCTTAAGTAGTAAAGGTGAAAGAGGGGGGAGGGAGGAAGAGCATTTTATACATTCAGGACAGAGGCAGGAAATTAAATGTCATGTTCAAGTAGATAACATATAGACTTGTTTGGTTGGAAGGTAGAGGACATGATGGCAAATGATGAAATATTTGTTAGAAAAAATTCTGTATAACTTGATTAGAGCTTTCAGTGCATAAGTTTGCAGAGATCTTTCCTTATGACAACCCTGAGAGAGGTAGGTGCTGTTTTCTCCACAGATAAGGAAACTGAGCCTTGGAGAAGTTGTTACTTGTACATCATTATATTGGTAATTAGTTTCAAAGCTGGGATTTAAATCTAGTGTCTCTAATTTCAAGTTAAGGTTAAATTAATTTAAATTAAACACTGGTTTGCAACCAGCAATCAGTATAGCACTTTTTTTTTTTTCATGCACTGAATCTAGGCACTTTTTCAGCCTATATGAGATAGGCCTTTTTTGCCTGAGTAAGTTAACAGTTGATATACTGTCACCACTCCAGTCATAAGAGTGATTTCTTGCTTCAAGCAATGTGGTAGGAATCATTATCAGTCCCATTTAGGGTCCTGAATTGGCGATTTTCACAGCAGTTCTGCAAGGCCATAATGTCTAAGTGTCTAAATAGCAGGCCCCTCCAGGGCAGCTGCAACCTTCTTGTTGGTAATAATCCATTAGTGCAGAGGGATCATGGAGCAGGCGAAGGAAAAGTGAGCCATGGGGATGGATCTACAGGAAAGGAGAGTTCTAGGAAGGATTAAAAACCCAAACAAGTCATTCTTGTATTTGCTGGGATTATCTTCAAATCATGTTTATTGGCAGGAAAAACCCATGGCCAATCGACCAAAAGAGCACGGAAATAGCTCCTATCAGTTTTGGAATGGGAGGTATTTGTCTTTGTGTAGCTGTATTCAGATTGGTCTTGTTTTTTATGCTGGGAAACTTTTGGTCCCCAAATCTGTAGATCCTTTACTAGGGGAATAAGATGACATGAATTGGTCGAACATTCCAAGAACTGCATTTATTGGATAAATTCAGTAGACTGTACAAAGACTTGTTATATGGTTGTTATATGGTTCTTTTAAGAATAAATAGACATTTTGAATCATTGGGTGTCCACTATGTAGTTGGGCTAGGCAAGATACAAAAGTTCAACCCCAGCTCTGACCCTCAAGGAGCTTCCAGTCTGATGGAAGGGAGGTGAGAGCACACAGTCTGGACAGCTGGCCCAGAAAGGCCTTCATATCTGATTTCATGTTGTGGCCTACAGCAAGACTCATCCTTCCCTGTGAGTTTTTAGGACTTTCCATCATTTAAAAGCTAGCTGTGCACCTGTTCCACTGGTGCAGTTCTGGTGCAGATTTCCTTCTGATGCTATCTTTTTTCCTTCCCCCTCTTCTTGTCCCCACCTCCTGACCCAGCCAGTTGCAGCTGCTTCTTGCCCCTGCAAGACTGGCTTGATCCCTGTAACAGCTGTCTTTGCTGCACCCTGGCAACTCTTAATTTCCTGGAGGTATGCATTACTTCACAAAGACTAGTCTTACTCAGCATGCTCTGGAAATTTCCACTCATCTTTACAGTCATTGAAAGGTTTCCTTTTGTGTGTGTGCCTGTCTTTCCTTCTTCCTCATCCAGTCTCTCCAGATGAGAGATGGCCATCTTATCTAAAAATGTGCAACAGAAATGAAAACAATGGCCTTCTCTGTGTGTTAATCACTAAAATCCTCATATGTGTTTCATTCCAAGCACTAAAATCCATCTTGAGAGAATCCCCTACACATTAAAGACCTAACACTTGCCCCCACTTTTTTTCATGGGTTTCACAGGCTATAACACAATTTAACCCATTCAGGGGTATTTCTTCTGTATTTAAAGAAACACATAATTTGTGAGCTCAGCTAGGCTGATGCTTTCCATATCTAATCCGGGAGTGGAATCTGAGACTCATTGGAGTTGGAAGGAACCCGGGAGATCATTTATTCCAATCCCCTCATTCTCACTGGAGGAGGAAGCCAAGATCCAGATAGGTTATGTAACTTGTCCAGAGTCACACAGTTAGAGGAACAAAGGCAGCATTTAGACTTAGGTCTTCTGACCCCAGATCTATTCACTTTTCAATGGGCATTGTCATATAGCAGAAGTTCTCCAGAAACATATAGATATAAAACCCAAACATATGGCACACATTAGAATCACTAACATATTAAAGGCAGACTTTCAGAGAGGAAATGCTACTGTGCCCAGGACCACAAGGGAAAATGGATATTTGCTGAAATACATTCTGCCGTCATAAAGCAAAGGGAGCCTTCTCTCTAACAAGAAAAATTTGAGGTCTTGATCCAAAAATAGGTAGAATATCCTGAACTGAGTGTCTTGAGAATCATTATCCTGTATAATCTAGAGAAGATCCAATCCACTAAGCATTATTAAGTGCCTACTACATGCCAGGAGGTGCTGGAACTACAAAGACAAAAATGTAAAAGCAAGAAGAGTGAGGTTGAAGACCTTTAACTATATTATTGTTTATTTTTGCCTTGCTTAATTAAATGCCTAGTTCAGGTTTTTATTAATTTTTTTAAAAGTGCTTTTTATGAACTTTATATAGGTCTTTTAATAAAGGGCTTTTAAATTGAAGTTGTGTTTAAAATATTTTAATATCTGTTCTTTGAGAGACCACATGATCTGTGTTTAAGTACCACCTCAGACACATACTGACTGTGTAACTGGTTAAACCACTTAACTCTCAGTGCTCTAGACCAGAGCTTCTTAAACTCCACACAGTAATGTAACTGAATGTGGGGGGGGGGGGTCATGAAATTATGCTTTATTATCAGTAAATGTGTGATTTGCATACCTATTTTATATACCTAAATTTTTAGGATTGCAGAAAAATTTCTTGGTCAAAAAAGGAATGGGAAAAGCTTAAGAAGTCCTGCTCTAGACAGCTCTCTAAGACTATAAATTGCTGACCTGCATTGGAGGAGGCAGTTTTCTCATATGGGGAGAGCAATAAAATCACTGAGCTTAGGACAGTACCTAGAACATGTTTATTGATTGATTGAAGCTGTCCCTACTTTTCCTTATCTTTGTTTATACCATCTTGTTTTCCTAATGTATCCCAACCCATCAATCTATACCTTGTAACAATAAATGTGGGAAAAAAAAGAGGAAAAATACAATTTTACAAAACTAGTGAATACATCAGCCCAGGCTTAATGGTTATGGAATGAGCTTTTGCTCACATTTCTGCCAAGAAGGGGAAGAGATATATTTTCTCAGCTCCTCTTTAGAACCAAGCTTTGTGACACCGTATAAGCATTCAGTTTTTGTTCTTTCTGTTTAGGCTGTGATCAACATTATGTGTAAAATCTTCCTAATTCTGCTTACTTCCCTCCGTATCAGTTAATTTGTCTTCTTATGTTTCCCTAAATTCTTGATATTCATGATTTCTTAAGGCAGTAATATTGAATTTAATTAAACTCGTTGATTGAAAGAATATTGGATTCTAAACATAAACCTGGCTTGTATTCTCAGAGGCATTGGGCAAAGATTTTCTTTTCTCTGGTGACGACTCCAATTCTAAAGTAAAGTGTGTTGATCCATATGTGCTTAGCTCTGAGGTTCTATGATTAATTAATAAATGCAAAACTGAAATCCAAGGCCACATATCTCTTCCACGCCCACTAGAGTGTTTGGTTCTAATTGGTACTTTAATCCTGACAACTCTGCTTTCACAAAATCTTCTTTCAGAGGGTGTTCTCCACTCACTCTCCTGGCAGGGAACTTTCCAGTGGTCTTGGTTTTGAGTAATCTTAGATGTGTGCAATTTGGCAATGGAAGTTAGTTTTTAAACTATTCTAATCTAGGCACAGACACACAGACATGTAATGATCTCAGAGCATGTTCTCTTTCAGAGTTTTCTGCCTTTATGGTAGTTCTGAATTCCCTCTTCACAGTGAAATTAAAATTTAATTTGCTTTGTATGATAACCAGTTATGTTGCATAGCCTCACCTCACCTCCATAGCCCAGGTGGGACAAGGTAGCTGGTGAAACAAAGAGAAATAACAGTGATAAAAGCCTTGTTCCTTATATCATGTGACTTCTGAGATGAGTCAGGAAATCTTCTAACTTAATAGACACATCAGATATTTTAATCATTGCTAAGGTCTAATTTGACTCACTGAAACTTAAGGTAAACTTTATGTAAATTAAAAGGATGGTTCCAGTCTTGCAAACATGTCTTCTCCCCAATAACACCCTACACTCATAAATATTTTTTTTTTCTGAATCCACAATAACAACCACAAAAAAAATCAGTACTTTGGAGTTCACCATTGTGGAAATTAGAGGCTCTGCAGAAAGTTGGATCAGGAATTCAGGAGACACAGCTGTTAAGAGAACCATGGTGAATAAATCTCCTTTGTAGGGTTTATAGAAAAATGAGGACAAGAAATGCACAGGATGAGATACAGAGAGGTTGTACTCTGGTGATCAATAATTTAAAACAGTGGTGTAAAACTCAAATAGAAACAGGGGCCATTAAACTGTAGGTGAGGATCCCTATGGGCTGCATGTTGACTTAGAAAACCACATATTAACATTGTCTCTATTCTATTTATTTTGTTAAATATTTCCTAATTACACTTTAATCTGCTTCAGACCAGGCCACATTATTAAGACTCTTATGAGTTAAGTGTCCATCAAAGTACCAAAGACTTTTCTACCTAACTTTGTTCTGTCTGCCTGCCCAGCTCCAGAATTCTTCCTTCCACATTTTTTCCCAGCTTTGCTAATCAAGTCAACAAGTCAGTAAATAATTACTAAGTGCCTCAGGTACTAAGTCCTGGGGCCACATACATAGCCAAAAAGACATTGCCTGCTCTCAGGGAGTGCACAATCTAATAGAGAACACAGTGTTCATCACCCATGTACAAACAAGGTATACACAATAAAAATTAGAGATAATGAAGAGAAGGTATTAGAATTAAGGAGGATCAGGAAAGGTTCTTTGTAGAAAGATAGATTTTAGCTGAGATGTGAAGAAAATCAGAGAAACCAGGAGGTTAAGATGAGGAGGCAGAAAAATCTAGGTATGGAGGACAGCCAGTGAGAATGTCGGGGTTGGGACATCTGCCATTTTCTCCAAGAAACATCAAGGAGGCTGGATTATAGAGTACATGAAAGCTGTGAGAAGATGATAAAGGTAGAAGAGAGCCAGATTAGGGAGGACTTTGAATGCCATGTAGAAACTTTTATAATTGATTCTGGAGGGGACAAGGTGCCAGCCACTAGAGTTAGATGAATGGGTGCGTTGGGGCAAAGAGATCCATTTGTTGTCTGGACTGGAGTGAATAGACTGTAGAGATTTGTGGTAGGCTATTGCAATATTCCAGGTGTGAGATGACGAGAGCCCATCCTAGGGTGTTGACAATATCATAGGAGGGAGAGTGATGTATATAAGAAATATTACTAAGACAGAAACAATAGGATTTGGCAACTGATATGGGGAGGGAGAGAGCATGACACTTAAGTTGCCAAGAGAGCTATATGATTTAGCTTCCTTGAACTGGTTCCTTTTAAGACATTCATGTTTAGAATCGTGACATTTTGAGGCTTTTTCCTGTGATTGAGTGGAGAGTAAGAAAGAAAGAAGGATACTAAAGGGTGTATTTTGTTTTAGATTTATTTTTGGGGGGTAGTAGTCTAGAACGATGACTTCATCAGAACTTCTGATGTCAACATTTCATCTACTTATACACCTAATTTTAAGAAGTTTGAACTTCATAAAAACATGTCAAATCCGGTCATGAGATGGAAATATTTTCCTAAGAGATAATTTTAAAAAGTCACCCCAAAATATTATTGCCATCAGTCTTAATTATATGGTACTGGTACTGGCTATTGAAAATAATACATCTATACCTGACAGACAGAACTTAATTGCTTCTTTGAAGTCAGTAGCAAAAGTGAAGTGCTATTAGCAGCTTCAAGTGAGGTAGGGAGGAGTTGGTCTGTTTGTACTTAAGATGATCAGCCGAAGAGATGATGGAAGTTTGACTGCCATGTCTACTCCCTAATGGGCATAGAGGCTCTTTTTTTCAACAAAGTCAAGTACTAGGCCAACAAAGGTAGAGCCAATAATATCTAAGACAGATGCAGAAAGATCTTGCTTTGCTTGCAGGAACTCTTCTTTAAAATATTGCAAGTGCAAACCAGAAATTCCAAGTTCATTTGCAAAGGAGTCTGAGTAGAATATATTTGGATCTCTTTTTTTTTACCTACATAGAAAAGGAGGCTTCCTCTTGGCATATACTTTGACTGTTAGAAAGCATAGGCTCTTGGATGGGCTACATATGTATGGGTCCTTTTACTTCTTCCTGTCCTCTGCTGTTTGAGCTTTGATATTGCCAGGAAGACTGAACTCCTAACAAGAACCAGCAGCATAGAAATGGCTGCCATTAGACATGTGTACAATTGTTGAAATAGTACCCTTCCCCCCTTAAAACAGTACAATAAAAAAGATGACTGCACCCGAAACTGCAAATCTACTTTGCACAACTTGCTATTTCTTCTAAATATACAAAATTATCATGTAAATTTCTTTTTCTTCTCTTTCTCACTACAACCCTTACCTTAGAAATGGCTGCCATTAGACATGTGTACAGTTGTTCTATGTACACTTCATTGTATCAGTTCTTTTTCTGGTTGCAGATAGTGTCTTTCTTCATATGTCCTTTATTTTTAATATTTGTATTTATAATAGTCAAAAAAACTTGTTTGCTCAAAATCGTTTTTGAAACAATATTGCTATTATTGTATATAATGTTCTTTTTTCTCATTTCTGTCCTCCTTATTTCATGCACGTTTTTCCTTGTTTTTCTAAAATCATTGAGCTCATGATCCGTCACAGTCATATACTACAGCTTGTTCAGCAAGTCCAATATAGTTTCAAAATATTGAAATAGAGCAAACTGATATGTTGATATAGAGAGCAAGCCCCTTTATTGAGTTCCTAATGTAGTGAGAATTAGGGTGGCTAGAACTTTTAAAATTTTTTGATGTCCAAGCTCAAATTCTCCAGCTGCAGGATTGGATATTGAAAACTAAAAAGTAGCTCTCAGTTCGGTCCAAAAACAATGGTAAGCGTGAAAAAATAGAGTTCCAAATGTAGCATCTGTCTTGAGAGAGCAACTTTTCTGAACTTTAACTTGGATAATTGAAAACCATTTCCCATTGACACTGATAATTGAAAATGAGTTCTGTTGCCATCATCTCCAGATGGACAAATTGTGACAGGTGCAGTTGATTTGCTTAAGATTTGAAGGACTTACTTCTGAGTTTATCATATAAACCATTTTTTCCAGGCCTTGTGGAAGACATTAGAAATTTGGTTAGGGTTGAACTATTTAGAACTCGAAAAGAATGGAACTCACATCATGCATGTGAACTCATAGTCCCAAGAAAATGAAATGGCACCAAGAAAAGTTGTGATGTACTTTAATAAAAGTTCCTGACATGTTAGTATTGTGATCAGAATCTGTTGAATGTTTACCCCACTGGAGGGGGTGGTTCAGAAGAGCATAAGGTTTGGAAAGGCGGGGATAAAGGGAAGGAGTTTTTTTTTTTTTTTTTTCCTATAAGAAGTACCAAAAATAATTGATAAAAATGCTTTTAAGGCCCTAGCCTAGTCTCCTTACTCCTCCGTTCTTGCAGGCAGGAAAGCATGTGAAAAGTATGCATGTTGCAGAGATGGATTTGATTTGGGGGTAAAGCCGAGGTGGGCTTTTAAAAGTATATAGGCAATTGGAAAAAGAGTCTGAATTAGGTAAAATAGGAATGTGAAAGTGCTTTGTCTGGACATGCTGTGAACTTAAGTATTTTCTCATGTAGGTCTGTGAGGGGGCAGAACCGCCTCAAAATATCCTTTCTTTCCACTCTTTCACTCCTCTCCACACCTGCTTGGCACCCAACCACAGATGCTTCACTCCCCTCCTCCATATACCTCAACATTAGCTGTCCTTCTCTAAGAGTTATGGACTAGACAGTTTGGATTTACAGTGTGAGTGGAGATCACCCGTGAAGATTAGTTTGCAATTTCAGAGTTAACTGTTCTGCTAATTTGATTATCACATTTAACTAGAACCACCTGCAGTGACTGTGAAGACAAAGTACACTGAGCATGGGGTTGTGGGCCCCCCAGACCGACCTTCTTCAGCTGTCAGGCTGGATTAAGCAGACACATTTTAAACTACATGTGAAGTGATCATGCCTTGGAGCTAGTACTCTCTCTCTCCTGCATCTGTGTGAGCCCAGCTGGAGGAGAGCATTTGCTTTGGGCCTCTGTTCTATGGTCCCAGCATCCTGGAGTTTGTGGGGAGAGCTGAAGTAAGATTTCTGTGCCTTGGAATCTGAGGTGAACAGTTCGGTCCTGAGACAGCTCCGTGAAGTGGCGGCTAAGGGTGGATGGGAGGGACATGTAGCCCACAGGTGTGTGTGTGAGAGAACACCTCACAGAATCAGCTATGTCCGAGGAGTATTGCCAGGTGTGTGGGTGTGTGGGTGGGGGTAAGATAGTGTTTTATCTCTTTAATAAACTACATGAGAAGATCTCTCAGGGCATCGAAGATAGCATAAAGAGCTGAGTTCAGATTTAACCTGAGACATTAGATGTGTGGCCCTGAACATATTTAATCAGTTTTTTTCTGTAAAATAGGAATAAATAACAGCACCTTACCTCCCGGGTATATTGTTTGATAATAATTATAAAGCCCAAATGAAATAAGAATTATAAAATTCTTAGCACAGTGCTTGGCACATAATTGGAGCTTTATAAATATTATTATTATTATTATCACAGCCATCATTATTATGTAAGATTCTTTGTATCTTTCATCTCGTCTAACAGTGATCAGACAGGCACAGTAGGTACCTGATAAATTTTTCTGTTTGTGGTACAAGGTTGACCATCTGGAATGGAACATCTCTCTACTCCTTGATCCTCTGAATTTCAGGATGATTTTGACTAGAATCCCTAATTAGTACTCCAGTGTTACATCTTCATGGAAAGCACTAGAAGTAGACTATCTTTCAAAGGTTGACAAAAGCTCATTTTAAAAAGTTTTGAAGTTTACTTGAAAAAAATGTACCTCCAGGGGCAAGTAGATAATGCAGTGGGTAGAGCACCAATCCTGAAGTTAGGAGGATCTGAGTTCAAATCCAGACTCAGACACTAAATACTTCCTAGCTTGTGTGGCTCTGGACAAGTTAGTTAACCCCAATTGCCTCAGAGAGAGAGAGACAGAGACAGACAGGATATAGGGTTTGGTTAGGGTAGCAAAATATTAGTAATGAATATGATCATGTGTAAGTCAAGCAATTAATCAGTAAATATGTTTAGTGCCTACTATACAAGGCACAGTATTTATACATTAAGTATGCAGAAAGAGGCAGAAGGCAGTTTACACTCAGGGAGCTTACATACAAATGGGATAATGATAAATCATAGCCCTATGGTTTCTTCAGAAACCATCCTTGGCAGAGGGAACTTGAAATGAAGAAATCTATCAACAAAAAATCAACTTCTGCAATTTCTAATCTTAAAGAGTAGCCTTGGATTCAAAGAGGTTAAGGGACTTGCTAGAGTCACATAGCAGCCAGGATGCATCAGAACTTGAACTTGAACTCAGAGACTTCCTGATTCCAAGGCTAGATCTTTTAAGTCACACTGCCTCTGAAAAATGATGTAACAAAAAAAAAGCATTGATAAAAATGTAATATATTGTTTTGTTTTGTTTTTTAACTTTCAGGAGACTTAAAATCTATCTTTCCTTTCCTCCCTCTCCCCTCCCTTCCCTTTTTCCTTCCTCCCTTTCCTCCTTTCCCTCTCACCTTCTCTCTTCTCTTTTCTCCTTCCTTCCCTCCTTCCTTCCTTCCCTTTTCTCTCTCTTTCCCTCTCTTCCTTCTTTCTTTGTTTACCTCCTTCCTTAAGTTTATTCTCCTTTTTTACCCCCACATCCATCCCTGGAGGTATTAACCCAAACATTTGTTCACCCTTTTCCTAGAAGTTTTGAGCTCTAGGCCCTATTCTGGAAAGAAGGGGTGGGGGGGAGTCTATTTTAAAGAGGTGAACCTTCCAGGGAAGCTGGTGGAAGCTAAACCTTAGAGGCCCTCCTTCCAAAATGAAAAGCATTCTTCCTATTTCCTGATAAATTCTTAGTTCTTTCCATCTTGTGTGTTTTTTGCAACTGGGCATGCTTCCTTTCTTGTGGCCTTGATTGTATCTATTAATAGGTCCTTTGCAACTATAATAATCCAAGGGGGGGGGGAGTTGTCATACTATGTATATAAAATTCTAGATTTGTAGACCTGAGTTTTTATCTGGCTTCTGATGTTTTTTATAAATACCAGATCTATGATGAGACAAATCATTTTACCTTTCTGTGCCCTTGTGTCATTATCTCTAAATGGAGATCATACTTGTAGTGTCACCTCATAAAGATGTGGGGAGATAATGTAAAACATTTTGGAAACATTTAAACTTCTATACAAGTATACATCCATTTTGGATTCCAAACCTGTATGTTACATAAATGTCAGATATTATTATAAATGTCAGGATAATGAAATACTATTAGAATAAGTACTTCACAGTCTGAAAATAAAGATCTTTTATAATGACCTAACTCTTAAGACAGATTAATTCCCAAGGAGATTTTGGATCACAACCATGGTCATCATACTCTTTTTATTAAAACTTAATCCTTTTGTTTTAATATTAAAAACAAGTTTCTTGGTTCTTTTCCATTTAGATATAAGAAGCTAGATTGAGATATTGGAGTCCAACCTTTGGTGGTAGAGCCATATTAGCCTGTATTAATTGATTGGGAATGCCTAGAAACAATGAATTTGCGATTCAAAAGAATGCCCAACCTTTTTTTCCCTTTCTGGATAATTAATAATCCATTTTTATCAGTTATGACTAGCATATAATAAAATGAGGTCAGTGGCACTCTCGGAAACCCCCCACCCCTTTAAAAAATTTTAAAATAACATGGCTCTAGAGTATTGATGTCCGATATGTCAGAAGGCAAAAAGATAGAACTTGGGTTTTCATATGATGGAAACTTTATGATAGCTTTCTATCTTCCATTTTACATTTAGGAAGCTAGCCTTCAGCCATTCTGTAATCAAATCTTCATCAGGCTGTATTTGTGCCAGTCTTGGAGATCAGGCTTGGCAGATTCAGAGTTCTCTGAAATGTGCAGTTAAGCAGAGTGTTTATCTGCTGAGGTTAGAGTTGAGAATTGAGTGGGGGCCAGAATTTAGCAGAGGATTCCCCTCACTGTCATCCCCAAAGTTGCTTGTAGGTATTTTTGACCTTGTAAGGAAAAGAGGCAAGTGCAGCTTTTTTCTTTTCTTTTTTTTCCCCTCTTCCTTAACTAAGAGAATCACTGAAATTCAAATGCTCTGGAAAACTTTTCAGTTACTAAGCTATTTTCTTTCTTTCTTCTCCTCCCCCTCCCCCCGGTTTCCTGTAATGTTTAAATTATTTTGGCTGCACTTTTTCCAGTTATGCAAGGGAACTTTTAACCTCACAAGGCCTAATAGATGGCTGATTTTCTTAGAGAAACAAGACATGACTCTTGTTTTCATACTAGGCTTTTCCTGTTAAAAGTTGGCTATTTCACCCTCCATATGGTTTAGACAAATGCTGCTGGTGCTAACCATGAGAGCCCAGGAAATTGATCCTATCTGTGCTGGAAGATTATTTTATCAGAGAAGGATCTAGGGAGAGAATTACAAAGCCAGATTCATCTCTTCAGAGAACTGTGATATTTTCTGCCCCTGAGGCCTAGCTAAAATGACACAGGCTTATTGTCATTTATCCAGGTAGTTAGTGTCTATAGTGCAGATAAACCCAGTAAGCAGCTGCCTTCTTTATTTGTTATCTCCAAGTACATACAACTTTAGCCAAAGCAGCTGGGACCCTGGAGTGATGAGGGAAGTTTAGATTTACCTCCAAGCCCCATAAACCCTAGAACTAGGTCCTCTTTGTTTTAAAAATTTTAATCTTAGGATGGAAGTACTCATTGCCTTGGGATTTATTAGTAGAGATTGAATGAGTAAACCTTGCAATCATCTAAATATTTCCTTCTGCCATTTGTAACTCTAGTGACTGAGGTGCCTCCTTTTGACAGAATCCACCTCCCTAGTGATTGGCCATAGATCCTATCGTTTTGTTTGTAACTTCATAACTCGGCTTATTTTCAGAAAGAGTAGCAACATTGCCTGATTGTATCTCTTTTATTTTGACGTTGATGAACACCCAAAAGTAAATTAAAATTTTGGAACCTGCTCTCTCCTCTCAAATATTTATTGATACTTTCTATTTGCTCTAACCGTGTGACATTTCCCAAGCTCACTTGGTTTTGTCCCAAGAAGAGATAACTTCCCCAGAAATGCCCATGGTTTTCATGGAGGAAAATGGTATGAGTGAGCTGGCTATGCACTTGGAGCTAGGGTGTGTTAATACCCAGTTTCCAAGAACCCAGAATCTCATGGTCATTGGCAGGATCTGCAGGGACTGGAAAGCCAGCCCCTGGCCAGTTAAATGTGATTTCTTTATCACATTTACTTTAAGGTGTTAGAAAACTGCCCTTTTATCTCCTACTGCTAGGAAGCAACAGTTTATACCTCTTACATTTTCAGAATTTTCTTTAATCAGAATCAAAGGAATTGCCCTTTAGCAACTATAAAGGGATGAGGATCTAACTGATGTTTTGTTTATTTTAAAAGTTAATTGAGTGCCAGAAAGGAGTGCCAGATTAAGAGGACTGGAGACCAAAGTCCCTTTTAATTCTTCTGCTTATCCCTGTTCAAGTTTATCCAGTAGCAGCATCAAGAGGGTCCCCACTCCAGCCATAAATTGCCATTATATTTATTTTATTTTCAGGTACAAATTCTCTTCCTTCTTTTCCCCTCACCTCATTGTGACAACAAACAAAACAAGATTTGTTACAAACATGTATCTTCAAGCACAACAAATTCTCACATTAGCCATGTGATCCCTTGCCCTTCTCCCCCTATACTCCATAAGTAGTTGAATAGCTCAGTAGCCTGTTTCATTATGCGTTCTTTGGGATTGTGATTGCTTCTTGTGTTGATCATAGTAGTACACTTTTCAATTATTTTCTGTTTTTACTCCACTTTTTATCAATTCATATGTCCCATTCTCCAGTCTTAGTCCTTCACCTCTCTTTCAGAAGATATATTAACAGTGGTTTCATCATTAGCCTTCACATTTGGTCATTATGGTGATCAGAGTTGATAGCTATTTTAAAGTTGTTTGTGTTAGCTGTTGTCATTTTATAAATCGTTTTCCTGAACCTGTTTACTTTATTCTTCATCAGTTCATATAAATCTTCCTAGGCTTCTCAGAAACCATTCCTTTCATCTTTTCATATAGCTTGATATTCCTTCATAGTCATGTGCCACTGGACCCAGATGGCTCTGGAGGAGAACATGAGGCAGATGACCTTGCACAGTCCTCCCTCACTTACTCACTTTAATGTTATTGCATCACCCCCTTGATGTCATCTCTTTGAGACCAAAGAACAAACAACATTTACTAGTTGTATGACCTCTGGATAAGTCTCTTTCAAAGATGGAGTCTTAACCGTTTGCCTCAGTTTCTTCATCTGTTTAAAAAAAAAAAAAGGTGGAGGTTTATAATACCAGAATATAACTATATATATATATATATATGTATATATATATATATATACATATACACACACACACACACACACACACACACACACACACACATACATCTATATAGGGGGCAGACTTGGGTCTTCCTTAAAAGAAATTTAACTGGTAGAAATGTGTGTTCAAGATTCTGGAGATCACTGTGCTAAGCAAAATTGTTATAGTTTAGGATTCTGTCTTTTCTAAAAATTTCCATCATTGCCCAAGACTGTACTCTCTACATTGCAGGCACTTAAATGTTTGTAAAATGGATGAATCAATACACCATCATAAGAACTGGAATTATTCACTTATAGCTTTTCTGTTGCTTCTAGCTAACTTATTCTCCAGTACTCCCATACCATCCCTGCTCCTGATCTCAACCATTTCACTAAGTGGAACAATAGAGGCACTTTAAAAAAAAAAATTATACCATCTTCTGCAAGTTACTTACTCAAGACTTAATTAAATTTTTTAAAAGAGGGTTTTTAAATGTCTATATACATGGCATTTTATAGATTGATCTATTTTACTGTTACACACTTTTAGTGAAGTAAAAGGTTTTTTAGGGTTGCATTTTTTCTGAAATGGTAATTTGGGCCTAAAAGGTAGAATGATTAATGTCCTTCAGTTTTGGTTATTAAAGTAGCAACTTTGTGGTGAATGAAGGTAGCCCTTTTTGATAATTCAGCCCATTTCTATCTTACCCCCTCCATTTGGGTTGGTAGAATTGTCTCTGGTTAGTATACATTCCTCTTTGAGCATCACTGAGAATAGAGTGACAAGACACTAGTTAGATCATAGGATCATGAAATGTGCAGGAGGAGGGAGCCTTAGGGACCATCTTTTCTAACTGTTTCATTTTACATAAGTGGAAGTTAGAATCCAGAAAGCAGGGCAAATGAATTGCTGAAATTCATACAGATAATAAGTGGCAGAGCCAGGATTCAAACCAAAGGTTGTCACTCCATGTCTGTTGCTCTTTCCACTTTACCATGGCTTGAGCTGAGTCAAAATACATGTCTAGAAATCCCATGCTAGGAATTAAGGGGCAGAACAAAGTAGGGGAAGCCAGGGGAACTTGTGCAAGCATATTTAAATGATTCTTTATTTAACCTCAAAACTAGAATTATAGATTTGATGATCGAAGGGATCTTAGACATTTTTAGTCTAATCTCACTTTACAGATGAAGGAACTGAGGTTCATGGGAAATGAGTTGACATAGTCAAAGTCTTACTAAGTTTCTATTGTATGCAGAATATTTTATTGTATACCAAAGAACTTAAAAGTAAATTAGATTTTCCACCTTCAGGGAACATAGAATTTAGTATGGAGAGATAAGACAGAGCTATAATCCCTTAATAATACAGAACAGAGTATTACAGTTATTACTATTAAACTGTGGCCATAGGTATTAACCCCCATATTTTCCAGATGAGGAAACCAAGTCACAGGGAGTCCAATGTCAGCCTCTCCCCCTCTTGCTGCCTTCCCCCCTTTCTCCCTCCTCTCTTTCTGTCTGTCTGTCTCTCTCTCTCACACACAAATGCAGTCACATTTACAGAGATGTTGTGAGTCCTGTTCCCTTTACTCCTAAGCCAGTGTTATATTGCTTTTCCCAGGAATAGGATAGAATATGCTGAGGCATTTTGACTATTATAAATGCACAAATTAAAAATAAAGGACATAATGAAGAAAGAAATTTATCTGCATCCAAAGAAAGCATTGATAATTAGGATTATCCATAGGATAATTTTACATATCTATATATCTCTAAATATCTGTCTTTCTATGCCTATTTGTGTGTAATGGTAGCCATCTCTAAGGCAGGGTGGGAAGGAAGAAAAAAAATTTACTTGATAACTTCGTTGTTTGTATATTTGGAAGGAATAGCAAGTTATACATGGTAGATTTGCACTTCATGTATAATCTTCCTTTTTTATCCTACTGTTATGGAAATGTCTGTTTTGTTCCTTGAATTAAAAGTAAAATAAATTTTTGAAAAGACATATGAGATATGAAAATACCTTTCCATGTGAAGGGAATTAAGTTTTGGAAGTAGTTGGGATAAAAGTGCTTTGAAGGATGAGTACAGTTTCACCAAGTAGAAGAGAAAGAAGAATCACATAATCTAAACAGAGAGCACAGAATGTACAAATGCATAGTTCTGGGAAAAGTTAGGAAAAGTTCCAGAAATAGTGGGATGTTGCAGTTTGGTAGAATTCTGGGGGAACAATGAGAATGTAAAGTTTGTGGAAGAACTTAAATGACAACCCGAAGATTTCAGACTATTCAGTGGAGCACCTTTAGAGGGTTTGTTTTGTTTTGTTTTGTTTTGGTGAGGCATTTGGGGTTAAGTGCCTTGTCCAGGGTCACACAGCCAGGAAATGTTAAGTGTCTTGAGGCCATATTTGAACTCAGGTCTTCCTGACTTCAGGTGCTCTATCCACTGCGCCACCTAGCTGCCCCACCTTTGGAGATTTTTGAGAAGGACTCAACTCAAAGCTTTATATTAACTTCTTGTTTTCCTTTTCTTGTTTTTGAGTAGAGAGTCAGTTAAGCATAGTGGCTAAAGAGCAAGTCAGTCATGGAGTCAAGAAGGCCTCCCTTCAAGTTTTGCCTCTGACTTTGTAATCATGGTCAAGGAACTTAATTTCTCAGTGCTCAAAGCTGGTCTTTAAGGTAGAAAGATAGGTGCCCATCTGCATTTAGCAAAGGGAATTGCTTCCCTGGGAGTTCCTCACACCAGTGAAAACACAACCCTGGGAAGGGAAAAAGAGAGGGAAGGAAAGGGGAATGGAGCTCTCTCTGTCTCACTCTACAATCACCTCCAAGAAAATCCTATATTATTATTTAATTTTTTTGTGTTAGTACTTTAATTAAAGTACCAGTATTTCCATTTCTGATACTACATACTTTTCACAGAAAATAACTGGATGGAGGGGGAGAAATGCTGGGGGGGGGGAATTGGTCATGAAACATAAAAGCTGGTTATTTTTGTAATGGCTCAGAGTGTGGGGGAAAGCCAGCTGCCATGGCAACAGGGACTAGTTTCCTAGGGGGGCTGTGGTGGCTCCAGTAGAGTAGACAGGAGCCCAGAGAGTTTGCAGCAATAACCAAGAACAGCAAAAGCCTCTGATTAGCTTTTATTATGATGGTTATTTTTAATAATTGAAGGTTGTTTTTGGTTTTTTTTTTTTTTTTTTGATTCCTGCAGAGAGCAATACACCATTATTGTCAGTGAAGGGCACCAACTTATCTGTCACCCCCACTGAGCACATGCATGAGCAGGCACCCAATAGTGAGCACCTCCACAAAACTTGTCTGCTCATGCACACAAATGGGTCTCCTTTTCAGATTCTCTTTCAGTTCCACCTTTCATTCCCACCAAACTCATCTTTGGGTTCTGTTTGTCCTTTGTTCTTAAAGAGGACCATGACATCTGGGAGGTGATGCTGTAACACAAATAAATGGATATACAAAGTCACTCATTTTGTTCTCTGGAGACTTACATCTAAGTCCAGTGAGAAATACAGATCAGGACAACTGGAGATGACCCTGGATGAAGGGGGAGACCTTGGCCTTTTTAAGCTAAGGCCTTTAACAGGTCTCAGCTTGACCAAAGCAATGAGCAATCAGTAATTAAGTCAAGGTAAGAAGCAAGGCAACAAAAAGTCTCTTTTATCTAGTCAAAAAAAAAATTTTTTTTTTTTTTTTTTTCCGTCTGGGAAAGATCTTCAGGGTTTCTGGCTAAAATGAAAACAATTTCTATTTACATTCACTCTGAGCCACTTAGGGCCCCAGACAGTGACTAAGCAGGGCTTTATCTAGAACCTATTGTT
This sequence comes from Myrmecobius fasciatus, assembly GCA_023553655.1. Taxonomy (NCBI): domain Eukaryota; kingdom Metazoa; phylum Chordata; class Mammalia; order Dasyuromorphia; family Myrmecobiidae; genus Myrmecobius; species Myrmecobius fasciatus. The sequence continues at coordinate 34,324 of JAJPUD010009935.1, read as the reverse complement.
GGCTAATCTATGAGAGCCAGAATGATTTGAGTTCAAGGTATGGTTCTAGCTCATATGAGGATGCAGACAAGGGACTGGAAAGAAAAGAAAGAGAGAAAACCTTCTATGTGCATGCATGTGCTTTTGTCCCACCCTCCTTTACCTGCTTCCTGGTTCCCACTTAGGCTGGGGAACTTGTAGTTATAAATTGTATGATTGGATTTGTGCAACTATCTAACATGATTCTCTCTCATTCTGCCTTAAGAAATTTATTAAATTTTTAATCTACAACAGTTTATAAGCCCCAGTATTCCTATAACTTAGCCGACAAATAAGCAGGGCCATGAAGCTTTCTGACCTTTTAAAATCTTGTATATTTTTATCTTCTTAAGATAAAATCTTAACATTAGGCTCAACACTAGAATTAGAAGATCATCACTTTAGAGCTAGAAGGAAATTTAGACATTATCTAGTCCGTCTTCCTTATATGAAAGAAGGCTTACGAAGAGTAACTGACCTGCCCAAAGTCTTATTAAGGATATAAGTCTAAGAATTTACAGACCAGGAGAGATAAAGACAGACACAAATCCTCTAATATAGAGCATAGGATTACAATATCATATTATGTTCCTCCTGATTCCAAGAATGACCTGACCAGCAGGTCATCAACGTGGGTCAAGCGAGCAGGACATAAACCGGGGGAGCAGAGCTCCTAAGGCCGAATGGCCTGGGGAGACACAGAGGTCTGGGGACAGGATCGCAGAGAGGAAGGAGACAACTCTAGATTATGGTAGATTATGTCTCGAGTTTATTGAGTTTGCACAGAGTATATATAGGCAGATGACCACAATGCAGTAACAGCACATTGAGCAAGAAGACAGATGGGGTGTGACACTCTGAAATGAGGGGTGGGGGTCAGGTGTCAAAGGTTAGGGGCCCCAAGGGTGGAGTAGAACAATGATATCTTGTGGTCTCCTGAGGCGTGTCGTTCTGCATGCTTATGCTGGAATATGCAGTGGTTATTCTTAGATATTCAGATATTTGTGTCAGGGTGGGGAGGGGGAAGGTGAAAAGGGTTAAGGTTCAGTCTTTTGGCAAAGGGGGGAAAAGGGGGGAAGGTTAGAAGGGTCATGGTTTTAAGGTTCAGTCTCTGGCACAAGAACACATTGTTTGACTGCTTTAGTAATAATCCTTAATACCTCTAGCCACCTCATAACCAAGGATTCCCATTTGTTCTATCATTATCTGGGAACTTGATTGAAATTTTTGCATTGGAAGCTTGTGGCACACTGATGGTTCCCTGATACTCATCCTTTCCTTCAGGGACTTAAAATTTCACATCAGTTTTACTTTTCTTTATAGTATTTAATCATGTGTCAATACAAGAGAGATACAGGGTGACATAGGGTCCAAATTCTGCTTCTTACTCGCTGAATGATCTTGGACAAGTCCCTTGTCTCTGTGACCTAGATAAATTCACTAGGATTAATCAACTAAACCATAAATAGATTTCCATGTATAGTGATAGTGGTGGTTTCCCAAGCTTTGTTTATTTTGCATATTAATACAAATATTTGCACATAGTGTAATAATAACACAAACATTCTGGATCTGTATTGAATAGCCATGTTGTGTTTTAAGACCAAGATCTGTTGTAGTTGCTGAACGTGGTTGCTGGGCCTCATTCTCCTGCTATTTCCTGTCTATTTTTAATTTTCAAAGCTCTTTAATAACATATTTCACCTTCTTTAACCTTCCTGTTAGGTCAGCAGGGAAAGACCCATATCTTTGTTTCCATATTCCAAATGAAGCATTAACTAGCATTTATTAAGTGCCTACTCTTTGCAGATTGCTATGGGATATATATGTTAGACTTCTTAGAAAATCACTTCTTAAAATCTTTCCTCATCTTAAAAAACTGATTGAGGACCTCAAAACTTTTTGGTCCTGGAGGCAGGATGTAATGATATTTATAATATTAGAAATTAGAACTGATAAATTTTAAAAATATTAATTCATGAAGAATAAGTCCATTGAAAATATGAAAAATAGCTATTTTCAAAAAATATAAGATGAATGATATTGTTTTATGTATTTTTGTAAATCTCTCTAATGTCTAATTTGATGGAAAATAACTACTTGTATTCTTATAAGTTTCCACCTTCAATTTATCATGATATATTGCTTTGATTGAAGTATATGAAGAAAACCCACCCTTATGCTCAGAAAAAAATATTTTAATAGGCAAATTATATCTTAGTATTATCATGAAAGAATTTTTAACTTCATAGCACCTTGAAAGAGTCCCAGATAGGACTCCATGGTGTATACTTTGAGAATTACGTCTTTAGAATATATGATTTCAGTGAAAATGGCAACCTCATTTTCCACTGAGTTCTTTGTGCACCAATATACCCCATCTTTCTGCTATTTGCAATTTTTGTTTTTCTTTAGATTTTATTACTTAGGTTTAACAAGAAAGAGGTTTGAGGCATCTTTCCACTGCAATAGTATTCTACAGTATTTTTAATTGGGACATATTTCAATGCATTTTAATAGAACTAAAGTCTGAAGTTGGAAGCTAGCAGAGAGAGAGAGAGACAGAGACAGAGAGAGAGACAGAGAGACAGAGAGAGACAGAGAGAGAGACAGAGAGAGAGACAGAGAGAGAATGTAACCCTCTATCACCTATGGGTGTCAGTGTGACTCTTTGCATTTGATACTGTTCTCTTTGCTGTTCAGATATGAATTTCACATACTCTCCACACCTTTCATCATACATTGCATATGGAGTCCACAGGACAGTGCCTGGAGCACAGACAGTAAGACTACACTCCTTAGACAGGCAGGAAGTAGAAAAACTCTTTGATTAAGCATTTATTGGGATTATTGGTGATGAGTCAATGGAGTAATTTTTTTTTTTTCTTTTTGCTGAGGCAATTGGGGTTAAGTGACTTGCCCAGGGTCACACAGCTAGGGAGTGTCTGAGACCAGATTTGAACTCGGGTCCTCCTGACTTCAGGGCTGGTGCTCTAACCACTGCGCCATCTAGCTACCCCAAATGGAGTAATTTTTGTCTGAGTACAATTTATTATTTCATAAGATATTATCAGACAGAGAATTAACATGATATAAGGAATAAAGAAGCTAGTTCTAGAAACCAGGAAGATCTGGGTTGTATTTGGCATGTAATGGCTATGTTCCTATGTACTAAGTCTAAGAATTGCCTTGATTTGATGGAGTTTCTTCCTGGGAACTCCTATGGCAATGAAATCACAGGTTGTTGGTGGTGGTGTGTGTAGTAGTAGTCGTCGTCGTCATCATCAAAGATTATGAATAACCAGTCCCCAAAAGATTTGCAAACTGTTAACAATAATATAAAAGATTGCACCAAACCACAAATATAGGGTGACTAAAACTAAAATTTAACATGACACTAAGACTTTTGGGTTATCCTATATTGAAAGAAGAAGAGAAAGCATCCCTTTGGCCAAGGCTTTTGGCTGTGGGAAGTGTCTGTGTTGTAGGGATTATGAAAACATAACCATGCCAGTCACTATTGGTGGATCTGTGAATTTGTGCAATTATCATTGAAATCAGTTTTGAATTATGGGAAGAAAATGATTAAAATGTCCATATCCTTTGACCTAGAGAGTCTACTATTAAGTCATATTGCCCCAAGGAGGTCAGTGACCAAAAGAAAAGAAAAATCTTATATAATACATTTATATAAGACTTTTTGTTCAGTGTATCACCAGGCACTTGCTTGGTTAGTCAATTCTGTGCCAAGTGTGGAGGATCCATTTTGTTGTTGTTCATTCTGATTCTTCATGACCCTATTTGAGGTTTTCTTGGCAAAGACACTGGAGTGGTTTGCTATTTCTTTCTCCAGCTCATTTTTATAGATTAGGAAACTGAGGTAAGCAGAAATTAATTGACTTGACCAGGGTCACATAGCTACTAATCTCAGGTTAGATTCAGGTCTTCCTGACTTCAACCCTGGCACCCTGTCCACTGTACCACCTGTCCCGTAGAAGATACCTAAAAAGGCACATATGGTTCTTGCATTCAAGGAACTCACATTTTGTGGGGGAGAAAGAACTCTTGGAGGGAACCGCACTTATTGTAATAGGAAAGAACTGGAGGTAGAACAGATAGAGGATAACTAAACAAATTGATAGCACATGAATGTAATGAAAATGTCCTTTAAGAAACTGTATATAGGGGGCGAAGCCAAAATGGCAGGATGCAGACTTGACTCTCTGTGACCTCCTCTGACCTTCTCTCAAACCAACAGCAGGTTAAGCCTCTAAACTGGTTCTGGAGTCAAAGCTCCCCCAAATATTTGGTGTACAACACATTCCCAAAAGAAGTTACCTTGGAAGAGCTTTGGAGCAGGTCTGTTTCAGGCGGGCAGGGGTCTATCAGTTTGCCAAGCTCAGACGGCAGCTCTGGGAGACAGGGCAGGAAACCAGGCTGGACTCAGTATGGCAGATTCTAAGCACCTGGGAAGTTTTTATGAGACACTTGGGCCACTGTGCCCTGCTTGCTGGCAGGTGCTTTGGCAGATCTGCCTTTTGTAAAAGGTAGATTGTAACCCACTGAGAACGGGGGATGGGGCACAGGGCAGCCCAGCGCTGAAAGTCAATCAGCCAAACTGCCCCAGGGCAAATTAAAGCAGTTGTCGCTCCTTTGCTTTAAACAGACCTCAAGCTTTAAAAATTGAGTAAGAAACAGACAACTCTCACCATAGACAGCTTTTATAGAGAGAGAAAAGGGCAGACCTCAGATCCTGAGGTTCATAAAGGTAAAGCAACACCAGAAGAAGCCACAAAGGGAGACATGAGCTGGTCCCTATTTCACAAGGCTTATCTGGAAGATTGTATAAAGAATCTCAAAAGAGAGCTAGGAAAAAAAATGGGGAAATTAATGAGATCATTGTAAGAAGGATATAATGCCCTACAAAAGAGATATGAAAAAGATACCAATTCCCTGAAAAACAAAATTGGTGAAATTGAAAAAGTATGCAATGAACAACTTGGCCGATTACAAAAGGAGCTTAAAAAGGTAACTGAAGAAAATAATACATTAAAAATTATAATTGAACAGATGAAAGCCAATGAATCAATAAGACTTTGAGAATCAATTGAACAAAAACAAAAAAAATGAAAAAAATAGAAGAAAATATGAAATATCTCCTAGGAAAAACAACTGATCTGGAAAATAGATCTAGGTGAGACAATCTAAGGATAATTGGACTTCCTGAAAGCCATGATGAAAAAAAGAAACTAGACACTATTTTCCAGGAAATCATAAAAGAAAACTGCCCTGAGGTTTTAGAATCAGAACGTAAAATACCCATTGAAAGAATTCACTGGTCACCTCCTGAAAGAGACCCCCAAATTAAATCCCCAAGGAATATTCGTGGCTAAATTTTAGGACTATCGCACCAAGGAAAAGAGATTGCAAGCAGCTAGAAAGAAACAATTCAAATACCGAGGAACAGTTACTAGAATCGCCCAAGATCTATCAGCTTCCACATTAAAGGATCGAAGGGCCTGGAAACAGATATTCCAAAAGGCAAAAGAACTTGGATTACAGCCAAGAATAAGCTATCCATCTAGAATGAGCATTATCTTCCAGGGAAGAAGATGGACATTTAATGATATAGGTGAATTTCACCTATTTCTAATGAAGAGACCGGAATTGAACAAAAAATATGATCTCCAAACAGAATTCAAGAGAAGCATAAAAAGATAAAAAGGAAAGAACTTTTGAGAGCTATATTTCTACTATAGGTATACTTAAAGAATGGGGGGTATAATTTGATTTTACTTTGATAATATGAAAAAGAAGCTAGAGGTGGAAGGGGTATCATACTAGAAAAAGAGGGAAAAGAAGGTAAAATAAGGTAAAAAAAAAAAAGGAGGTAAAAATGAGGTAAAATCTCATGAAGAGGCAAAGAAAACCTAATATAATTGAGGGAAAAAATAGAGGGGGATGAGCATTGTGTGAATCTTACTCTTATCAGATTGGGCTCTAAAAGAGTATATCAGATACATTCGATTTCACAGAGAAACTTGTCCCTCCTTATAGGGAAGTGGGAGGGAAAGGAGGAAAATAAAAGGAAAGACTAATAGAAGGGAAAAATAGAAGAATTAGGGGAAAGGAGTAAAAAAAAGGGGGGAGGGGCTCTAAAGGAGGAAGGATTGTTTGAGGGAGGTAGTCATCAAAAGCAAAATACGGGGGAGGTGTGAAGGGAAAAAGGGGAAAGGAAAGAGGAAAACATAACTTTGGGTAAATAAAATAGCAGGAAATACAGAATCAGTTATTTTAACTGTGAATGTGAATGGGACAAACTCTCCCATAAAACAGAAGCAGATAGCAGACTGGATTAAAAGCCAGAATCCAACAATATGTTGTTTACAAGAAACACATCTAAAGCATAGAGATATATACAGAGTGAAGGTAATGAGCTAGAGCAGAATCTATTATGCTTCAAGTGAACAAAAAAAAGCAGGGGCAGCAATCCTGATCTCAGATCAAGTAAAAGCAAATATAGATCTAATTAAAAGAGATAAGGAAGGAAACTATATTTTACTAAAGGGTACCATAGATAATGAAGCAATATCAATACTAAACATATACACCAAGTGGTATAGCATCCAAATTCCTAGAGAAGTTAAGCGAGATGCAAGAAGAAATAGACAGCAAAACTATACTAGTGGGGGATCTTAAGCTTGCTCTCTTAGAATTAGATAACTCAAACCACAAAACAAATAAGAAAAGTTAAGGAGGTAAACAAAATGTTAGAGAAGTTAGGTATGATAGATCTTTGGAGAAAATTGAATGGAGACAGAAAGGAGTTTACTTTTTTTCTCAGCGGTTCATAGAACTTTTACAAAAATTGACCATGTATTAGGGCATAAAAACCTCAAAATCAAATGCAGAAAGGCAGAAATAGTAAATGCATTTTTTTCAGATTACGATGCAATACAAATCACATGCAATATAAATCTTAAATAAAATATTAGCAATGAGATTACAGAAATTTATCCCCAGGATAATACACTATGACCAAGTAGGATTTATACCAGGAATGCAGGGCTGGTTCAATATTAGGAAAACTATGAGTATGATCAACTATATTAATAACCAAACTAGCAAAAATCATATGATTATCTCAATAGATGCAGAAAAAGCTTTTGATAAAATCTAACATCCATTCCTATTAAAAACACTAGAGAGTATAGGAATAAATGGGCTTTTCCTTAAAATGATCATTAGTATCTATGTAAAACCATCAACAAGCATCATATGTAATGGGGACAAACTAGAACCATTCCCAGTAAGATCAGGAATGAAATAAGGCTGCCAGCTGTCACCATTTCTATTAGAAATGTTAGCTTTGGCAGAAGAAAAAGAGATTAAAGGAATTAGAGGAGGTAATGGAGAAACCAAATTATCACTCTTTTCAGATAATATGATGGTATACTTAGAGAACTCTAGAGACTCAACTAAAAAACTACTAGAAACAATTCACAAACTTTAGCAAAGTTGTAGGATTCAAAATAAATCCACATAAATCATCAGCATTTTTGTATATTACTAACAAAGTTCAGCAACAAGAGATACAAAAAGAAATTCCATTCAAAACAACTATAGATAGTATAAAATATTTGGAAATCTATCTGCCAAGGAAAAGTCAGGAATTATACGAACTAAATTACAAAACACTCTCCATACAAATAAAGTCAGACCTAATCAGTTGGAAAAACATCAAATGCTCATGGGTAGGCCGAGCGAATATAATAAAAATGACTACCCAAATTAATTTACTATTTAGTGCTATACCAATCAAACTCCCAAGAAATTATTTTACAGATCTAGAAAAAATAGTAGCAAAATTCATCTGGAAGAATAAAAGGTCAAGAATTTCTAGGGAATTAATAAAAAAAAAAAAGCCTGATAAAAAGGTGGCCTTGTTGTACTAGATCTAAAATTGTAAAGTAGTTTTATATATAAAGCAGCAGTCATCAAAACCATTTGGTTCTGGCTAAGAAATAGAGTAGTCGATCAGTGGAATAGGATAGGGATCACAGGACAAACTAGCAATAACTATAGCAATCTAGTATTTGATTAGCCCCAAAACACCAGCTTTTGGGATAAGTACTCACTACTTGACAAAAACTGCTGGGAAAATTGGAAACTAGTATGGAAGAAATTAGGGCTTGACCCACATCTAACACCACATACCAAGATAAGATCTAAATGGGTTTAAGATTTAGACTAAAGAGTGATATTATAAACAAATTAGAGGAACATAAGATAGTTTACCTCTCAGACCTGTGGAGAAGGAAGGAATTTGTGTCCAAAGAACTGGAACTCTTAATTGAACGCCAGATAGATAATTTTTTTATTAAAGCTTTTTATTTGCATAACATATGTATGGCTAGTTCCTCAACATTGATCCTTACAAAGCTTTCCGTTACAACTTTTCCCCCCAGTCCCCTCCCCTCCCCTAGATGGCAGGAAGTCCACTACATGTTAATTATATTAAAATACTTGACAAGTCGAATATATGTATACATATTTCCATACTTATCTTGCTGTGCAAGAACAATCGTATCTACATGAACAAAAAATATCTGAGAAAGGAAACCCAATACAAGCAAACCTCTATAGAGATCATGGAAATGATATATTGTGGTCCAAATTTCATATCCCTCTCTCTGGGTGTATATGGCTTTCTTCACTGAACAATTGAAACTGGTTTGAGACATTTCATTGTTGAAGAGATCCATGTCCATCAGAATTGATCATCATATAGTATTGTTGTTGCTGTGTATATTGATCACCTGGTTCTGCTTGTTTCACTCAACATCAGTTCATGCAAGTCTCTCCAGGCCTCTCTGAAATCATCTTGCTGGTCGTTTCTTAAAAATAATAATACTCCATAACATTCATATACCATAATTTAATCAGCCATTCTCCAATTGATTGGCATCCATTCAGTTTCCAGTTTCTAGCCACTACAAAAAGGGCTGCCACAAATATTCTTGTACATGTGGGTCCCTTTCCCTCCTCTAAGATCTCTTTGGGATATAAGCCCAATAGAAACACTGCTGGGTCAAAGGGTATGCACAGTTTGATAATTTTTTGTGCATAGTTCCATATAAGAATTCAAGCCACTCTCCAATCGATAAATGGTCAAAGGATATGAACAGACAATTTTCACATGATGAAATTAAAACTTTCTAGTCATATGAAAAGGTGCTCCAAATCACTATTGATCAGAGAAATGCAAGGATGATTTCAGAGAGGCCTGGAGAGACTTGCATGAACTGATACTGAGTGAAATGAGCAGAACCAGGAGATCATTATACACAGCGACAACAAGACTATACGATGATCAATTCTGATGGACATGGTTCTCTTCAACAATGAGATGTTTCAAACTAGCTCCAATTGTTCACTGAAGAAAGCCATATACACCCAGGGAGAGGCCTATAGGATCTGAGGGTGGACCACAACATAGCATTTTCACGTTCTCTATTGATGTTTGCTTGCATTATGTTTCCCTTCTCAGATTTTTTTTTCTTGTAGATCTGATTTTTCTTGTACAGCAAAATAACTGTATAAATATGTATACACATTCAATTTGTCATGCATTTTAACATAATTAACATGTATTAGATTTTCTGCCTTCTAGAGGGATAGGAGGAAAAATTTGTAACAGAAAGCTTTGCAAGGGTCAATGATGAAATATAACCCATGCATATGTTTTGCTAATAGAAAGCTTTAATAAAAAAAAACAAATAAATAAATAAGAAGTTTAAAAAAAACTATATATATAGAAACATTAGAAGAGTTACACAAGTCAACAGAATTGAGAAAACAATATACGCAATGTCTGCAACAATATAAAGGGATGGAATAGAAAAAAAACAATTAAAATGAAATTGTTATGCTCAACGTTAGCCCCAGTAATGAGCTATAGGAATGAATCTCCCTCCCCTTTTTACAGATGGAAGAGACTTTGAATGTCTTTTTGTATTTTGTTGTACAAAATAGTTGGTTGGTATGTCAACTATTTTTGCTGACCATTTAAAAAAAAATCAGTCTTTGCTGTAAAGGGATAGCTGTCTGAAAGAGGCAAGGAGAAGAGAGAAATACATTGGGAGATGGAATTACTCTGTTGGAGAAGAGGACTCTATTGACAAAACACATAAAAATAAGAGATTGTAATTATTTTTCAAGACATCTGAAAAATTTCTCAATATCTTACAATTTTTAACTACCTTCAAGGCTCAGATCAAATGCTACATTCATAATTCCTTTCCTGATTCTACTTGTGGTTACTACTTTTCCTTGCTTATACCTTTTCCCCATTACTTTGCACTTATTAATATTTTTTAGATTAGATTTAGATTTTTTTAGATTTAACTTGTCTTTGTTCATATTTTTCCCATAAAGCAAAATAAAAGATTTTTGACAGCAGAAACTGTTTTTGTTAAATTGTTTTTGTTTGTTTGTTTCCTCAGTACATAGCACCTAGTAGACCTTTAATAAATGCTAGTTGATTTGAATTGAAATGAAAAACTAAGATAAGGAACAGAATTCCAGTGTTATTTCTGTGTGGTTTGATAGAGGCCAGGCTTCCTTTCTCTTCCAGCTTTTGCTGAGTGTATTACGTACAGTGTAATCTGACTTTCAGAGTGCACTCCACCAATTGGCAGAGGCAGTATGCTAAAGCTGACCTCAGATCACCATTTTTTCCAAAGATTCTGATAAATGAGCTTTCTCTTCTGATTTTGATCAACTAATCTCCTACAACTGAATCCAGAAATTAGAAAATACCAAACTTATCTCTCCCTATGGATACATTTAGAATCATAAGTGAGGAAACAGTCTAACATCCTTGAATTACAGATGAGTAAATTGAGACCCAGACCACATTTATAAAGGATTAACTATTTCAATAGCTTTGTGATAAAAAGTGTCATCCATATCCAGAGAGGAAATGAAGACTAATTGTGAATCAAAGCATAGTATTTTCCCTTTTTTTTGTTGTTGTTGTTTTTTTACTTTTGATCTTTTTTTGTTGTTGTTGTTCAGCATGACAAAAATGAAATATGTTTAAAAGAACTGCCATCTAATCTATATCAAATTAGGCAGAGGGGGGAGGTGAGGGAGAAAAATTTGGAACACAAAGTTTTGTAAAGGTGAATATTGAAAACTATCTTTTCATGTATTTGGAAAAGTAAAATACCATTAAAAACAAACAAACAAACAAAAAAGACTTGCCTGAGATTACCCAGCCAGTTGATATCAGAATCCAGTTTATTTGATTCCTAGTCTTTCTCTTAGAATTGGGTTTCATTTTGTCTTTGAGACACTTTTATACTTTGTTGTTATTGTTCATTCATTCATTCATGTCCCTGTGGACAATACTGTCCATGGGGTTTTCTTGGCAAAGATTACTGGCATGCTTTGCCATTTCCTTTTCCAGTGAGTCAAGGCAACCAGAGATTGTTATTGGCCCAGAGTCACACAGCTACTACATGTCTGAAACTAGATTTGAATTCAGGGCATTCTGACTCCAAGCCTGCCTTTATCCTCTAAGCCACCTAGCTGCCTCTTGGTTTACTTGATAATAATTAATAATAATTTATGTTATGCTTCATGGTTTGCAGAGAGCTTTTAAAGTATTTGTACTCATAGCAAATCCATTTCTAAAAGAAAGCACTAGACTGGAAACTGAGAGAGCTCAGTTTTGATGTCAATTTGATGAATAATCTCATACAAGTATCTTGTATAAAAGGGAAATCCTATATATTATCTTATTTAACTTTTCTCCTCCAGTGTCTTGATCTGTACAAAAGGTAAGGGACTTACCCAGGGTCACATAGCAAGTATGTGTCTGAAGTCATATTTGAATTCCTTCGGTCACTCCTCCATTTCTATCCATATTAGTATGGCATCATTTCCCCTCCTTGCCTCATGAGCCCTGTGGAGTAGGATTATAACTAAGGTTGTAATGATTAAATTAGGTAACCCACAGTTTCTGTAACTTCTCTGTGAGAAATATTAGCCTCCCCGGTGAAAAGTACTGTATTTTGATCCTTTTTGTGTTATTTATTGACTGTGTTAACTTGTTCACAGATCTAGATCTTATCCCTACTCTATTAAATCATTTAGTATTTCTTGGTGCCAGCTTTTGCCTTCCCTTCTTCCTTGAAATAGTGCTAGTCCTTTCCATTTAAATTATCTAGCACTTCTCTTTTGATGTGATACTTTATTTAATAATATTCTGCCAAGGTGGCAGGATTTGACTGATTTTGAGTGTTGGGGTTCCTGAGAAGATGGGGATAATCAGGCTTCTTTGACCCAGTTTGTGTCCATAAACACAATGAAACAGTTTGGATGCTGATCTGTTTCTTTTCCCCCCAACATATGTTGTGTTACACAGATCATTTGAGTTGGGCTTCAACTTGGCCCACAGTCCTATTGTGGTTCCAATGCAGACAATTAACAATTTAGTGTGGGAAACTGAGGCGAAGTCTGGCCAAGACCTTAATAAACCCTGAGAAGTACTGAGATGTCTGATGCTTGTCTAGTCACGTTTCTCTCTCTTTTTTCCCTTTTATGGTTGATGATGATGATTTTTGACTTTAAAAAATAAATTGTGTGCTATTTTTCCAACAGCTGATATTGATAAAATGACTTCAGTCATCTGAGGAGTATCTTAGGCTCTTGCAAACTACTCTTATATTTTCCAATTCGTAGAACAAACTCCCTGTGTCCTCATGTGCTGAGGATCAGCTAGTCATTTTTTCTGTATTTGTATTAAAAAATGAACTCAGTTACATCAGGCTAGTGAATCACTTTCTTGGACTTACAAAAGGACAGACAAGGAGAGATTCCTCAATTTTCTAAAAGAACCAGTGTAGGGAACATCATTCCTCCTCAGTAATATTGCTTTCTTCACGTGCTCAATGAATTTTGCTTCTCACATGGTGGCAAGGACTGTGATTTGGAGTCACAGCTCCACCTCCGATTTCACTGACTCCGTTGTTGGGGAGATGCCATATGGCCTGCAGCCAAATCCCTTCACCTTTCATTCAGCCTCTTTTGTTCCTGTTCCTTCATCTGTAAAATGGGGAGAGTAATACTGACCTCCTTCAGAAAGCAGCTGTTTGTATTAACTAATTGATGTTTGTAAAATGCTTTAAAATACCAAGTGCTTTGTAAATGTTTAATGCCTGCATTGTTCATGGGTGACTGGTACCTCAGTTGCTGGCAGGGGATAAGCGTGGCCCTTGCTTATTCATAGCTTTCTCTTGAGATGTAGTGAAGAATTTTTCTTTCTCACACAACTTCCAGTGGAGATTCCATAAATGATTGGACAGAAGTTCCTGCACAAAGCATTTTGTGCATTTTTACTCAAGGTCTTGCAGAAAGTAGACCCAATTAATATTTTTTGTATTGAATTTTTTTTTACAACTAATTTTAAAGAGGAAGAGATATTTCCTGGGTGATTGGTGGCTTTTGTGGGTTGGGCTGTCATCAATGAGATGGTACTTGCCTAAAAGGAAAACATAGATTTAAGCAGATGGAGATAGTCCATTCCAAGTCTGGAAGAGTAACATGAATAAAGGCATGAAAATTGCAAAGAAGTGAGTGGGAGAGAGAAACATATACTAAATACCTACTACGTGCCAGGCACTGTACTAAATACTTTACAGATATCTTATTTTGATCCTCATAACAACCCGTGGAGGTAGGTGCTAATATGAGCCTCATTTTACAGATGAAGAAACTGAGACAGAGATTAAGTGATTCATTTGGAATCAATAGTTACTAAATTTCTGAGACCAGTTTTGAACTTGGATCTCTTAACTCCAGACCCAGTGTTTAGTCACCAGCTACCTCGGAGGAAGGCTGGAGAGGCATGGAATAGAATATAAAAGACTGCGTGGGGCAGCTAGGTGGCGCAGTGGATAGAGCACCAGCCCTGAAGTCAGGAGGACCTGAGTTCAAATGTGATCTCAGTCACTTAACACTCCCTAGCTGTGTGATCCTGAGCAAGTCACTTAACCTCAATTGCCTCAGCAAAAAGCAAATAAATAAATAAAAGACTGCGTGATGTCAAATTCAAATAAAAAGTCATTAAATCATTAATTAGGATCCCTGTGGGCAGTATATTGACTTAGTCTTGATGTAATATATCTGCACTTACTTATATTTTTATTTGCTGAATATCTCCCAATTACATTTCAATAATCTGATTCTGGTTTCACTGTAGTAGACCTACTGACATCTATGTCATAGGTACCTGTAATGTCTTCAGCAAATCTTTTACTTGGTTAGTATAGTGCCTGGACATAGTAGGTGCTGTATAAATGCTTATTTTCTCCCATGCTTCCTTCTACTTTTCCGTCATTTTTCACTCTATTTACATCCTGTCTGCCCCCACAATCCTAATCTCCTTCAGTACTTGCCTCCAGGCTGTTCTTCAAACAGATACTTCGCTTTTCTGATCTGGAAATTTTCTCTGGCTGGCCCTCTTGTCTTTCTCCCTCCTTATTTCCTGGCTTCCTTTAAGTTTAAGCTAAATTTCAACCTTCTTCAGGAAATCTTCCCCAATCCCTCTTTCTTTAATGCCTTCCCTCTTTGGTGATTATCTTCCCTTTCTCCTTTATATAATTATTTGTACATAGCTATTTGCAGATCTTCTCCCCTATTAGATTAAATTGTGAACACATCGAAGGCAGGTGTTGGATTTTGCTTTTTTTTCTATCTCCAGCACTTACCATAGTGCTTGGTACATATATAGCAGGCACTTAATATATGCTCCTTATATATACTCTTTGACTGACTTACTAGAACAGTTTAAAAAATACCTGAAGTCCTAAATTTATTGAAGAATTGAAATAATAACTTTCATAGACTCTGTGCTCTTGCACTTAAGAAGAGTGTATCCAGCTATTTTGTTATACTCACCGTCCCCATAGCTCAGGCCATCAATTGTGTGTGTGTGTGTGTGTGTGTGTGTGTGTGTGTGTGTATAGAGACACATTTTTTTTGGATATTGCTTCTCCATAAGCTCTTTTTGGATAGGGATTCTCTCTCCAGATAGACCCATCTATTTATATCTATCTATATATGAGGGAGAGAGAAAGAGAATGCATATTAAGTGATAAATAAGTGCTTTCTCATTCATTAGACAGAAAGGCATTTAATCAATATAAATGTGGATTATTCTAATAAAAATATAAGTCGAATGGTATAAAGAGGGGAAGAGAGAGAGCATATGAAACAGAAGTAACAGAGAAATGTAAAATATGTAAAGACAACCCCTGGCTCTTTTTTGCTCACCATCTGCCATGGACCACTTAAACACCATGGTGTACAGCAGTAATTCATACACAGAGGCACCATGCCTAGAGCTTGTTGCAGTTTGAGCTGACTTTGATGTCAGCAAGTAGTTATCCCAAATAGTGTCACATAACAATGAAGCCAGTGCCAACATACTGCATTTGGACCCCTCTGGGAAAGATAGCAGTGTACCCCAAGAATAAATATATTTTCTACCTACTTATATGCCAACAAGAAATATAGCATAGAAAGTAAAGGAATGGCCATAGATTCTGAATGACCTGGGTTTCAAGCCCTACCTTTGACCTACACTGGGTAGTCCTGATTGTTTTAGCTTTCACCTTTCTCTGCATCCTTGGCAGCTCTGAAACATAAGTTAGAGAAAATTTATAACCTGTATTGGTATGGGAGCTTCCTTTATCACTGATGAAATTATGGGACCAGACCATTTCTCACCACCACCCCTCCAAAAGGTGTTAAGCAATCAACCCTTTTTAGGGACCTTTAAAAAAAAGTCCAAGAAGTGTTTCTGAAGACAATTGATTGAAGTGTCAAGAAACCCATTTTACTTGAGGGAATGGAAATCTCATCTAATGTTGAAAATGTTGAAAAGGTAGAGAATAGCATAGGAGAGGGAGTGGGAAGGATGCTGAAAGTGGAATCAAGGACATCTGAGTTCAGGTCCCACATTGAACATCTGATAATTATGTGTCAGTCTTTTAGACTGAAATGGAGATACTGACAACATTTGTCTTCCAAGGTTATTATGAGGTTCAAATGAAATAATGTATGTAATTCATTTCATAAACTTTAAAACAAAATTATTGTTTTTCAAACTTATCAGTTTTATATTTGGTAAAATTTAGATTCAAATGGTCCTGGTACAATCATACTCTTGTTCTTTTTCATCCGCTGTTTTGCAAATGTTGGACAGGTAACTAAAAGAAAGTGTGATTAAATGAGAATGTTGGGACGTAGTTTCATTTCATGTAGACTCATGAAAGGCATCTTTTCTACAACTCTTAGAGCAGATTGGATGATGCATGTAATATACATCTTTTTTTATCCCCACAGCTTTCTTCTGGTAGATGTCTACATTTTGACTGTTTTTAATACTTTGTATTTTAAAGGTTAGTGGTAGATGGTTGTTTCTCTTGTTGTCATGGTTATTGTAATTGTTGTTATTGAATTTCATCTATGCTTGTCATTTTGTGATGGCAGAGAATTGGAAAATGGATAGAGATGATGCCTGTCAGTTGGGGAATGGCTGAATAAGTTATGTATATGGAAGTAATGGAATATAATTGTTCTATTAAAAAAAGGTGAACAGGCTGATTTTAGAAAGGTCTGGAAAGATTTACTCAGTGAAACAAGCAGAACCAGGGAAACATTGTACATGACAACAGCAAAATTATGCAATGATCAACTATAATAGACTTGGTTCTTAGCAGTTCAGTAATCAAAGGCAGTCCCAATAAACTTTGTATGCAAAATGCCATTCTTCCAGAGAGAACTGTGGAGACTTAATGTAAATCAACACATGCTATGTTCACTGTTTTTATTTTCTTGTGGTTTTCCCTTTTTGTTTTGATTTTTCTCTCCCAACATGATTCATATGGAAATATGTAAAAAATGCATAACCCAAAAAATGTTGTTTTACATGTAACTGGGAAAAAATTTAAAAAGCTTAGGAAAGAAATTTAAAAAAAAATTTCATCTATGGTTGATCATGGCCCTAGTTTTCTAGGTTAGTCTTAGAAAAATATGAGCTGTGGTAAGCAGAAAAAGCTTTGAATTAGAGCTTGGGGAAGACTGATTTTCATTAAGGGATCAGCTTAGGATTAGATCAGAGAGGTTCATCCTCAGAGAATTGGCTTTCATAGTCCTGGCATTTCATGAAAATAAAGCCTCATGGAGTTTGTGATCTGAACCAGTGGAGAGAAGAATCCATTGAAACGACAGATCTTTTGATACTGGGGTCCAATGAAGTTGGAAGAGACAATGAAGTTGTCTCTTTTTAGAGACTATTCCAATAGAATAAAAAATTATTTTTCTTGGCAGCTAGGTGGTGCAGTGGATAGAGCACCGGCCCTGAAGTCAGGAGGACCTGAGTTCAAATCTGGTCTCAGACACGTAACAGCTGTGTGACCCTGGGCAAGTCACTTAACCCCAATTGCCTCAGGGAAAAAAAATTATTTTTCTTAAAAGAGATATTATGTCATTCCTTAGAGTTGGGAGCAGCCAGGTATGAGAGGTACTTCTTCAGTCAGTTTCCTTTTTTTCCTCAAGTTATCAGTTTCATAAGAGCTAATATTGTGTTCCTAGTACACTCCCCAGAAAAGTCATACCCATAGTAGACTGATTAGTTTGTGTTGGGCTATTCATTTAACTTCCCTAAAACTCTTAATACATATTAAAGAAAGAGAAGGCATGCTGCTGTTACTGGAGGCAGAAATGAGATAGCCAGTGGTTTTTAGAACTTTGAGATCTTTCAATCAAAGCAGTGCATAAAAATGGATAAATGGGCATTATTTTAAGTGGGTCTAAAACCAACTTGTCTCTTCTTTTGAAATACTTCAGTGGTTTAATTTTCCTTTCCCTCTTGGAGGGAAAACTGGGACACTGATAACATTGTTGGAATTGTGAACAGATACAACCATTCTGGAGAGCAATTTGGAACTATGCCCAAAGAGTTATCAAACTGTGCATACCCTTTGACCCAGCAGTGTTTCTACTGGGCCTATATCCCAAAGAGATCTTAGAGGAGGGAAAGGGACCCACATGTGCAAGAATGTTTGTGGCAGCCCTTTTTGTAGTGGCTAGAAACTGGAAACTGAAGGGATGCCCATCAATTGGAGAGTGGCTGAATAAATTATGGTATATGAATGTTGTGGAATATTATTGCTCTGTAAGAAACGACCAGCAGGACGATTTCAGAGAGGCCTGGAGAGACTTGCATGAACTGATGCTGAGTGAAATGAGCAGAACCAGGAGATCATTATACACAGCAGCAACAAAATTATACAATGATCAAATCTGTTAGACATGGTTCTCTTCAACAATTAAATGTTTCAAACCAGTTCCAGTGGTCTTGTGATCAAAAAAGCCATCTACATCCAGAGAGGGGACTGTGGAAACTGAATATGGTTCACAACATAGCATTTTCACTCTATTGTTGCTTGCTTGCATTTTGTTTTTCTTCATCATTTTCTTTTCTGGTTTGATTTGATTTTTCTTGTACAGCAAGATAATTGTATAACTATGTATGATATGTTAGATTTAACATATATTTCTACCATGTTTAACATATTTTGGACTGCTTGCCATCCAAGGGAGGGAGGTGGAAGGGGGGGGGGGGGACTAGAACACAAGGTTTTGCAGGAGCTAATGTTGCAGAATTATCTATGCATATGTTTTGAAAAACAAAAAGCTTTAATTTTATCCTCCCTCTTACTTCTTTTGATTTAATGTTACATCCTTACTGTATTATATTCAAGCTGTCTTTAAGAAGTTACTTTCTGATAACCTGGATCAAACAGAAATAAAATTCCACTATATTTAGAGGGGTGTTCAATATTTTTGTAATTTTTTCAAATGTGTAACTTTTTCTTACCCTTAATATTTTTTCCAATTATATGTAAAGATAATTTTCAACCTTCCAATTTTTTTCTCCCTCCCTCCTTTCTCTTCTCCTCCCCAAGATAGCAAGCAATCTGATAGGAGGTTATATGGATACAATAAATGTTTCCATATTAGTCAAAACATGTAACTATTATTCATGACATGGAATGAGACAGGAACAGGTCCTGTTTCCCTAGAGGAATGTTTCTCTTTGTGCTTTTGATGGGTAGTACTTATAAATCTTAAATTAACCATTTCTACCTTTCTTCAACACCCCCAGGTGTTTGCTTCTCTTCACACGGCTGCCTTATTGGTAAGCCTTAAGATGGTGTAATATCCTGGCTGAGCACCAGACTTATCCAAGTTAAATGAATCTGGCTTTGAATCTTGACTGTAATACATACTAGACATCTTGCTAGACAAGTCACACTTTCATAAATTTTAAAATGAAAGGGATATCAAAAACCATATATAATCCACTCCTCTCCTTTTACAGAGGGAGAAACAGAGTGAAGTGACTTTCTAAAATCACCTGTTGTAAATGACAGAATTGGAATTAAAACGTAGGCCATCTTCCACTCTTAATCTAGATGCTTATTATTTAGCTTTAGGTTCTTTGTCTGTAAGGTGAAATAATGCTACTTCAGCCTTGCAATAAAGTATAAATAGAAGCTGCTGCAATTATTTTGTTCTTGAACAGGCTTATTTTATTTATTTATTTATTTATTTTGCATAAAGGTTCTACCTTGTATAACCTTTTCTGGAAACACAACCCAAACCTAGTGTCTGGTGAGATTGAACCAGCCTGGAGAAAGAACAGCTTATTTTTAAATTGATACTGTGAGAGCAGAGCTTTCAATCTCTTCCTTATCAATTTCAGTGAAGTGATATTTACAACCGTAATGTGCTTACATTGCAAGGAGGCCTTCCTGGCATCATCCACTTATGTCTGGTCTTGCCACATGGCACGTGGTCTCTAGGCAACCTAGCCATAATCTGACTTAACACAAAACATGCAGCATTGCTTTTATTCTTCCCTCTTCTCTGCCCCCCCCCATTCTATCCTAAATATGAATATGGAGCTGGTGAAAGGAGCCAGATTAACAGCCCTGGAAAACTGAAGTCATCTGGTTAACCACAAAATAGGCACAGTTCTAACAGTATTTCCAGCTGTTCTCCTTTATGTTCTCTCTCTCTCTCTCTCTCTCTCTCTCTCTCTCTCTCTCTCTCTCTCTCTCTCTCCCTTCCTCCCTCCTTCCTTCCCTTTTTTTCCATGTCTCTCTCCACTCACAGCTTTGTTTTTGCCTGCAATAGGAAAGAAGGAAGGATCATTTAGAACCCCATAGGATCTAGCTCACTTGACTCTTACATACCCAAGAATCTACATTGCATGATAGAAAGGACACTGGACTTAGTCAGAATCCCTAATTTTTAGTATCAGCTGGGATACTTTCATGTTAGAGGACAGTAGGCAAATCGTTTACTTTAATTGTCTGTAGAAGAGGGATCTTTATATACTAACAACTTCATGAAATTTTTATGAGGGAAATAAGTTTAATACTTATTTTAAATATTTAGATAACTAAGGTATTATAGAAAAATACTTAGTAGTCCCTTCCCTGAATTAGCATCTGCTTATTTTTATATTCCATTATAAATATTCCTTGTGCTATTGTTATTCAGTTGTTGCAGCTATGTCTGATTTTTCATGACCCCATTTGGGGTTTTCTTGGCAAAGATACTGTAAGAGGTTGCCATTTCCTTCTTCAGCTCATTTTACAGATGAAGAACTGAAGCTGTTAAACAGGGTCAGGTGACTTGCCCAGTGTCTTACAGTCAGTTAGTGTCTGAAGCTGGATTTATACTCTGGAAGAGCAATCTTCCTGACTTATGCCTAGGAATCCACTCTATCCACTGTGCCATCTAGCTGCCAATCAATATTCATGGGATCATGGAACTGAAAGTCTCCTCTGAATCCATTTAGTTCATCCCCCCTCCTTTTGCAGCCATGATAGATGAGACCTAGTGAAATCAAATGATTTGCCTAAGATATCCCAGCTGGCAAGTGGTTGAGATAAGTATTCAATCTGTATCCTTCAATTGTAAGAACTCTTTCTACTGTACATGTGAAAATGTAAGAGAGAATATAAGCTTCTTGACGACAGGGAATTATTGTATATTTTGGTCTTTCTATTTCAGTCTCTGGTGCAGAGTCTGGCATATAGCATACAATTAATAATTACTTGTTTAAGTGAATCACCTCAAAATGCAAGGCATTTTTAATTCATGAGAAAATATCCTTAACTTGGATGATCTAAGGTCCCATCTCTTATAATCTGTGTTCCTCTAAACTTACTATGTACCTGGATTAAGTACTATACAAGATACTTTAATACAAGATACTCAGTGTGTATACAGAAATGTAAATGTTCTTCCTTTTTGAAAAAATGGGGTGATAATCTTGATTTGTGTGAATTGGAGATAATTGAGACAGAGTTGTAGTCATCAGCCTGACTCTTCCACAGTCATTGTAGTCCAGTAGCAGGACAAAAATCACAGGTAGTACAAACATATTTTAAAAGTTTCCAATCTTGCTAAGAGAGAGAAGACCAGCTGTAGTGAGTGTTCAGATGGTCATGATAAAAAATAGCTTACAGGACTTCCTTCCGGGGGTGGAGCCATGGTGGCGGAGATCAGACAGGAGTCTCTGTAACCTCCTCTAACCTTCCCTCAAACCAACAACATATGAAGCCTCTAGACTGATTTTGAAGCAAAAAAATCCACAATATCTGGAGGACAACACGATTCTAGAAGAAGATACTCTGGAAGAACCTCAAAACAGGTCTGTTTTAATTGGGCAGGGGGGTGGTCTGCTGAACCCAGACTGCAGCGCAGGAAGACCGGGGCAGGGAGCTGGAACAGGAGTTGGATCAGGAGTGGGAGCATTGTGCTTTTCACACACCTGGGAGTCTTCTACGGGCCTCTTGGACCAATCTGTCCTGATTGTGGGCAGGTGGTTTGGAGGGTCTGCCTTTTGTGGGAGGGTAGATTGTGAACCACTGAACCCCTGATGAGCATAGGACCTACCTGCCATTACACAACACCCTAAGGCGATCAATCAATCAGCAGGACTGATCAGCAACACAAATAATTCAATCAGCTGAGCTGCCCAGGACCTGAAATAATTCAATCAGCAGAACTGCTCCAGGGCAAATTAAAGCAGCTGTCCCACCTTTGCCCTAAACAGACCTCACACCTTTAAAAAAAAAATGAATAAAAAACCAAAAAGAGCTCTCACCATAGACAACTTTTATGGAGAGAGGGAAGAACAGACCTCAAATCCTGAGGCCCCTAAAGGTAAAGCAACTCCAGAAAAAGCCCCAAAGAGAGACATAAACTGGTCTCCATGTCACAAGGCTTTCTTTGAAGATTGCATAAAAAATCTTAAAAGAGTGTTAGAAGAAACATGGGGAAACGAAATGAGATCACTGCAAAATAAAATAGAAAAAATGGAAAAAGAATGCAATGAACAAAAAAATGTAATTGGTCAATTGCAAAAGGAACTAAAAACAGTAACTGAAGAAAATAAGACATTAAAAATTAGAATCGAACAATTGGAAATGATTCATCAAGACTTCAAGAATCAGTCAAACAAAAACAAAAAAATGAAAAGAGAGAGAAAAACATGAAATATCTCCTAGGAAAAACAACTGACCTGGAAAATAGATCTAGGAGAGACAATCTAAGAATTATAGGGCTTCCTGAAAGCCATGATGAAAAAAAAGAACCTAGACACTATCTTCCAGGAAATCATAAAAGAAAACTGCCCTGATATTTTAGACCCAGAAGGCAAAATACTCCTTGAAACAATCCACCGATCACCTCCTGAAAGAAACCCAAAAATTAAGTCCCCCAGAAATATCATGGCTAAATTCCAGAACTATCATACCAAGGAAAAGATATTGCCAGAAGCCAGAAAGAAACAATTTAAATATCGGGGAGCCACAATTAGGATCACACAGGACCTAGCAGCTACTACTTTGAAGGATCGAAGGGCTTGGAATCAGATATACCGAAGGGCAAAGGAACTTGGATTACAGCCAAGAATAAGTTACCCAGCTAGAATGAGCATTATCTTCCAGGGAAGCAGATGGTCATTCAATGATATAGGAGAATTTCACCTATTTCTACTGAAAAGACCAGAACTGAACAAAAAATTTGATCTACAAACACAGAACACAAGAGAAACATAAAAAGGTAACAAGGAAAAAAAAACTCTTGAACTATATTTGTTATAGATATAGAATGAGGGTTGATTTTATGAATCTATTGTTACATTATGATTATGATATGATTACTGTGAGTTTATGATTATTATGATATGATTATTGTGATTTTATGATTATTATGATATGATAAACTGAAAAAGAAATTAGAGGTAGAAAAGGGATAACATTGGAAGAAGAGGAAAAGGAGGTAAAATAAGGGAAATTACATCACATGTAGAAGCAAAGAAAACCTATAATGATTGAGGGGGAAAAAGGGAGGGGAATGAGAACTTGGTTAATCTCCATCTCATCAGATTTGGCTCTGAGGGAATAATAGACGTACTTATAAGGAAACAGGAGGGAAAGGGGGGGAAAAGGGGTGGGTGGGCTCTAAAGGGGAAGGATTGTTTGAGGGAAGTGGTTTTCAAAAGCAAAATAGTAGGGAGGAGGGAAAGGGGATAAGAAAGAGAAAAGCATAAGCTAGGGTAAATAAAATGGCAGGAAATACAGAATTAGTTATTTTAACTGTGAATGTGAATGGAATGAACTCTCCCTTAAAGCAGAAGCAGATAGCAGATTGGATTAAAAACCAGAATCCAACAATATGTTGTATACAAGAAACACATCTAAAACATAGAGATACATACAGGGTGAAGGTAAAAGGCTGGAGCAGAATCTATTATGCTTCAGGTGAACAAAAAAAAGCAGGGGTAGCAATTCTGATCTCAGACCAAGTAAAAGCAAAGATAGACTTAATTAAAAGAGACAAAGAAGGAAATTATATTTTCCTAAAGGGTACCATAGATAATGAAGCAATATCAATACTAAACATATATGCACCAAGTGGTATAGCATGGAAATTCCTAGAGGAAAAGTTCAGAGAGATGCAAGAAGAAATAGACAGCAAAACTATAATAGTGGGGGATCTCAACCTCCCTCTCTCAGAACTTGATAAATCAAACCACAAAATCAATAAGAAAGAAGTTAAGGAGGTAAACAAAATGTTAGAAAAGTTAGGTATGATAGATCTTTGGAGGAAATTAAATGGAGACAGAAAGGAGTTTACTTTTTTCTCAGCAGTCCATGGAACTTATACAAAAATTGACCATGTGTTAGAACACAAAAACCTCCAAATCAAATTCAGGAAGGCAGAAATAATAAATGCATTTTTTTCAGATCATGACGGAATAAAAATCACATGCAATATAAGGCCAGGAGAAAATAGACCAAAAAGCAATTGGAAACTAAATAATTTTATCCTAAAGAATGAATGGGTGAAACAGCAAATTACAGACACAATTACTAATTTCATCCAAGAGAATGACAATAATGAGACAACATACCAAAATTTGTGGGATACAGCCAAAGCGGTAATAAGGGGAAATTTTATATCTCTAGATGCTTATTTGCATAAAATAGAAAAAGAGAAAATCAATGAATTGGGCTTGCAACTAAAAAAGCTAGAGAAAGAACAAATTAAAAACCCCCAATCAAATACCAAACTTGAAATCCTAAAAATAAAAGGAGAGATTAGTAAAATGGAAAGTAAAAAAACTATTGAATTAATAAATAAAACTAAAAGTTGGTTTTATGAAAAAACCAACAAAATATATAAACCTCTAGTTAATTTAATTGGAAAAAGGAAAGAAGAAAATCAAATTGTTAGTCTCAAAAATGAAAAGGGAGAACTTTCCACCAATGAAGAGGAAATTAGAGCAATAATCAGGAGTTACTTTGCCCAACTGTATGCCAATAAATTTGATAACCTAAGTGAAATGGAGGAATATCTACAAAAATATAGATTGCCCAGATTAACAGAAGAGGAAATAAATTACTTAAATAGTCCCATTTCAGAAAAAGAAATAGAACAAGTCATTAATCAACTCCCTAAGAAAAAATCCCCAGGACCAGATGGATTTACATGTGAATTCTACCAAACATTTAAAGAACAATTAACTCCAATATTATATAAACTATTTGAAAAAATAGGGAATGAAGGACTCCTACCAAACTCCTTTTATGATACAGACATGGTACTGATACCTAAACCAGGTAAAACAAAAACAGAGAAAGAAAATTATAGACCAATCTCCTTAATGAATATTGATGCAAAAATCTTAAATAAAATATTAGCAAAGAGATTACAGAAAATCATTCCCAGAATAATACACCATGACCAAGTAGGACTGATACCAGGAATGCAGGGATGGTTCAATATTAGGAAAACTATTAACATAATTGATTATATTAATAACCAAATTAACAAAAAACATATGATAATCTCAATAGATGCAGAAAAAACATTTGATAAAATCCAACATCCATTCCTATTAAAAACATTAGAGAGTATAGGAATTAATGGACTTTTCCTTAAAATAGTTGGTAGCAAAAAAAAAAAAATTAAAAAAAAAATTAAAAAAAATAGTTGGTAGCATCTATTTAAAACCATCAGCTAGCATCATATGTAATGGTGATAAACTGGAACCATTCCCAATAAGATCAGGGGTGAAACAAGGTTGCCCACTATCACCATTACTATTCAATATTGTATTAGAAATGCTAGCCTTGGCAATAAGACAAGAAAAAGAGATTAAAGGAATTACAGTAGGTCATGAGGAAACCAAATTATCACTCTTTGCAGATGATATGATGGTCTACTTAGAGAACCCTAGAGAATCAACTAAAAAACTATTAGAATTAATCCACAACTTTAGCAAAGTTGCAGGATACAAAATAAATCCACATGAATCATCAGCATTTCTATACATCACCAACAAAATGCAACAGCAAGAGATACAAAGAGAAATTCCATTCAAAATAATTATCGATAGTATAAAATATTTGGGAATATATCTGCCAAGGGAAAGTCAGGATCTATATGAGCAAAACTACAAAACACTCTCCACACAAATAAAGTCAGATCTAAACAATTGGAAAAACATCAAGTGCTCTTCGATAGGTCGAGCAAATGTAATAAAGATGGCAATACTACCTAAACTAATCTATCTAGTGCTATACCAGTCAAACACTCCCAAGAGATTATTTAACTGACCTGGAAAAAATAACAACAAAATTCATCTGGAAAAACAAAAGGTCAAGAATTTCAAGGGAATTAATGAAAAAAAATGCAAATTAAGGTGGCCTAGCTGCACCAGATCTAAAACTATATTGTAAAGCAGTGGTCACTAAAACCATTTGGTACTGGATAAGAAATAGAGTAGTGGATCAGTGGAATAGGTTAGGTTCACAGGACAAAATACTCAATGACAATAGTAATCTAGTGTTTGATAAACCCAAAGACCCCAGTTTTTGGGATAAAAACTCACTATTTGACAAAAACTGCTGGGATAATTGGAAACTAGTATGGAAGAAATTAGGCATTGACCCACACCTAACACCATATACCAAGATAAGGTCAAAATGGATTCATGATCTAGGCATAAAGAATGATATTATAAACAAATTAGAACAATGTAGGATGG
>JAJPUD010009934.1:37911-68461 GCA_023553655.1 Myrmecobius fasciatus | reverse complement strand
CACACACACACACACACACACACACACACACACACACACACACACACTCCCACCCTCAAAACTACTCCAGGGGGGCAAAAGTTCCACTCTGGGGAACTTTGGGGAGCATCCAGCAACAGACCAGGTCTCTGTCACCTGAGGCCCAATTTAGCTAAGACTGCAGCAGCTCATTGCCCAAAGGCTGGTCACCAGGTGACTCTTGGGCTACTCAGGAAAACCAGCACAGAGAAGATGAGATCTGTGCTGATGAAGGAGACGGCCCACACCCTCTGATGCACGGAATATTCCGCCTCCACAAGTGCAAGTATTCCAGAGAGAGACCCTCAAAATCATTCACCCAGCTCTCCGTGAGGACCCAGAAGGGTCCCCTGGGAAGGCATTCAGGTGGGCGACAGGTCAGGAGAACTCAGCATGACTCCTCAATCCACAATTTCCTATCGGTGTGATCTTAATCTCTCTGACTGAGCCTCACAGTCCCTCATCTACAAAATGAAAGGGTCTCTAAAGCCCAGTTTTTTAAACTTTGACGCCATGATTCTATGGACCTCAGTCTCTTACTCAGTGGTCTGGTCACTGCTTTCTCCTGCCAGGAAGATGCCCTCTCAGTCCGGCTGACCGGTTCACTGGGTCGCAGCCCCCATGCATCCTTATGGTGGCCCCCTTTCCCAAGACCACACTTGCACCATGTGTAAGATCTTGAACTAGAATGAGGGGGGGACAGGCTGGTGAGACCAGTCACATGTCTCCAAAGCTCTGGCTTTCCGGCCGGGTTCAGAATCCCCGGCAGCATCCCTTTTCACAATGGGGAGATTACAGTAACTAACATCACAACCCGGCGAGACGCCTGTCAAGCATCTCAAACGTCTCGCCCCCTCGGAGGGATTCCAAACTTCAAGGAAAATCTATTTTGTGTAGACTACTGGGAGAAGGCTCAGCTTCAGCCTGCCCTCCCACTCCAGAGAGAACAAGATGACCCAAGGAAGTCGGGGCCCTGGCTGCTGCTGCTATTTAATAGCTGTTGTGGCTGCCTAGCTCAGGTGCTTAGGGAGGCCAAGGCTGTGGGCTGCATCCCCAGAGGGGCCGGTCAGCACAGGGCCTCAGTCACAGACAACTGTCCTTGACCCGGCCTGTCAACTCCCAAGTGTGCTCTGCTGGTCACTGCAAGAGTGTGGATGGGTCAGGGGCGTCCTGCTTCTCAGAAGGGCCAGTACATGTTTATTGTCAAAGTTCTTGGCGGCATCTAGAACTTGGTTCCTGCCCCACTAAGAGGCAATATGATATATAGCCTGTTAACTAAAACTGGGCAGATCTATAATCCTCCTAGCTGACCATAGATTTACCTCATTCCACACAACAGGTATCTCCTGCAAATATAACTTAGTATTACAGGATTTAGGACTGGAAGAATCTATGGAAATCCATCTAGTCTGGGGATTATTAGCCTAGGACCCATTAAATGGTTTTGAAGAATATTTTTTAAAAATTCTATCGCTGTACTTCCACACAATGTGTGTTCTTATTTTACTTTATACATTTAAAAACATGATTCTGAAAAGGGGTACAGAGTCTCCCCGAGACTATTAGAGGGGACCATGATCTATACCTGGGCCTAGTCTAACTTCTTTATTTGACAAACGAATAAAGATTAAAACCCCTGAGAGACAAAGCTCTGAAAATGATACAGCAAGAAAGCTTCAGGAAGTGGGATTTGAATCCAGGTCTTCTGGTTCCAAAGTCAGACCCCTGTGCTCTAATTACTTTGTTCCCATGCAAATCCAACTATTCATTCATCAAGCTATTTTAAATGCAGTACGGAAAGTTGCTACTAAATGACTTGTTCTGCTGAATTCTTTTGTAAAATTTTCAGAAATTACCAAAAAAACTGGATGAGTTTTATCTGTTTTCAATTTGAGTATATCAGGTTCTCTTAAATAATAATACTTTATGTTTGCAAAGTACATTATGCAGTTTAAAGTACTTTCCTATCTCTGATCTCATTTTTCATCTCACAATGAGCCTGTGAGGTAAGTGGAGATCAGGGAGAATGATCTCATTTAATAGGAGAGTAAGCCAGGACACCTAAAGCTGAAGTCACTTGGTCTATGGTCTCACAACGGATGATTTGTGGCAAAGTGGGAACCAAGAACCTAAGGGGTGACTTGCCAGCCCATCATTCTTTCTACACAAAATGGCATTCCTCCACTGGGATTTCTTTTTCATTCCTATTTTGCTAAAGTTAGCCTTCTGTTTTGGTAGATGGGAAGCAGATTTCATGGAGGTTATTATTATTTTCTTAAACAATAGATGGAGAAGGGGGAGTTATAAAGGGTCAGGTCCCTTTGGGAATCCCCATTCTACTGTTAACAAACTTCCCATCACCTTAGACTTCTTTCTGCTCACACACTCACTCATGGAAACCTGGATCCTGCCCACCCAGAAGCCTGCATCTTTGGTCCCTCTCTCTAGTAGCAAATGCATCTTCTCTTATGGCTCCCAACACACTGGTCAAGGAGGAAGAGAGAGACCTACTTCTTAATACTAGTTCTAGTTCTACCAGAACTTTCCTCTTCTGTTCCTTTGAGGTCTACTCTCTCCAGTTATATGTGACTGTACACGCTCATTCATTGTGTATTCCACCCAATTATTATGACTCTACACAATCCTACCTTCCCCCTCCTTTCCCAAGGATCTTCCTGTCTGTCATCCCTGCTGATCCATGCACATTTCTCGATGCACATTTTCCTTCCCTCAGACACAAGCTTGCCAGTTGGCCAGCCTGCTGAAGGCCAGTTCCCTACACCTTCACTCCACTTCAGCCACATACCCATACTCTTGAACTCACCATTGCCCCTAGGTGCTCTGTAACCATCATCTAGAAAGCCAGAATTCCTCTCTCTGCTCAGACTTCTGTCCTTCTATCTCTTTTTCTGCCTCATTCCTCCTTCTTTGTCCTCATGCTCTCTAACTACTGTCCTTCAGTCCTGCTCTGGATTCGTTTTCTTTCCTTTGGAATCTTCACCAGAATTAGGTAACTCTGATCATGTCTTTAACTGATCGATCACACACTCTTCCTTCATCCCTTGCTACTTCCTCTTCCTCCTTTGTCAAGCCCCCTCCTGCAATTACCATCCCCATCCAGGTTCTCCAATGCAGCTGAATTCTGCAAGTTGAAGGAGCTGACACTGCCCAGCACCCTCCTGTTATGCTTCCCTAATTGACTCTATCATCCTCCCCCCCATCGCTGCTATTCTAAATCTCTTCTCTCCTCAAGGCTCCAACAAGCATTCTCCTCCCCTTTTTCCTCTCAAGAGAGAGGACTGCTTTTTACTTACAGACAGCATGGAGCAATGGCCAGAGCATGGGACTTGTAGTCTCAGTACAGCAGTTCTCAAACTTTGGTTCTCAGTATCTTTAGGTTATTAAACATTGAGGATCTGTCCTGAGTTTTTATTTGTGGATTATATTTGTTATATAGATTTTATATAGAGAGAGATTATATATATATAAATAGATATTATTATATAGATACCTACCATATCAGAAATAAAAACTAATTTTGAATTTGAAAGGCTTTCAGAGACTCCCAGGATTCTCTGAATGTCACTTTGAGAACGACTGATTTAAAAGAGTAGATGGTTGCTCAGTCGTGTCTGCCTCTGGCAAGAAAACCCCACTTGGGATCATGAAAAGACACTAGAGTGCTTTGCCAGTGCTTTCTCCAACCCTTGACAGATGAAGAAACTGAGAAAATACAAGGTTAGGTGATTTGTCCAGCGTCACACAGCTAATAAGTTCCTGAGGCCAGATTTGAATTCATAAGGATGAATCTTCCTGATTCCAAGTTCAGTGTTCTACCCACTGCACCTTCTAGCTGCCCCCTGGATCACGTTCAAATCTTTGTGGCCCACTTGGGATTTTCATGGCAAAGACACTAGAGTGGTTCTCCACTTGAGGGAGGAGGATAGCTGTCCCAGAAGACCCCAAATCCAAGTGCTGTCTTTAGGTACCGACTAGCTATATGACTCAAGGCTTCCATTTCCTCTCTGTAAAATGGACTTCTTGGCTTCTGCAACCCATGAAACAATGAACCTATTTTCCTGAGAATAAAGGCTGTTCTCCCCACTTCTGAAGTTTCTGTGCCTCAGTTCCTCCACATCTCGCCTTCTTTGTTTTTCTGCAAATGGTGGCCCTTCTCACTGCCAATGCCCCGTGCCCAGGATGCTCTAGGATCTTGCCCCTTAGGTCACCCCCACTATCTCCTCTCCAATCTCTCCTTACCTACTGGTTTATTCCTTGCTGCCTACAAATGTGCCCAGGTTTCCCCAATCCCTTAAAAAATAAAGAAAGAAATCTTCACTTGACCCTGCCTCTGTTTTAAGCTGTTTTCTCTTTTCACAGCCAAACTCCTGGGGAAAAAAAAAAACAAAAAACACCAACTGTCTCCAATCACTGCCTCTAGTTCCTCACCTCCCACTCACTTTTCAACTCCTTGTAATCTGGCTTCTGTCCCCACAGCCTTCTCCAGGGTTACCATCTCCAAGGTTACAATCTTGGAGTTACTAAATCTGGTGGACTTTCAGAGCTCCCCTTGACCTGCCTGTGGCTCCTGTCACTCTTAACTCTCCCCTGCCCCTGGTCTCAAGCCATTCACTGCTTCTCACATGCTTTTTCTAGCTGTTTGTCCACTCTCTGTTCCCTCTCTTCCACTCCCCAGGGACAAGTGTCCCCAGATCATCTGCCCGTCTCTCCTAACACCTTCTTCTGGGGGATCACACGGTTCAATGCTCAGAATGTCTATCCAATCTTCATCTCTTTTTTGCAACAGCTCCCAGGGGGAGCTCCCCACAGACATCCCAGAAGTATGAATTTTAAAACAGAGTTCAAAACACAATTCATGATCTCTTCCCCTCCAGGGCCAGCCCTCCTTCAAATATCTCCATTTCTGAAGAGGACAGGACCATCCTGACTAGGGATGTCCTACCTAGGATTGTGAATCATCCTCCGGATCTCCCGGCCAATCAGCTGCCACAGTTTGTGGATTTCATCCCCACCCTCCCAGGATCCCAATCTCTTCTCCTCACAGGCCCTCAGGCTTGGTCCCACCAGGCCCTATCTGAAACATCTCCAGATCTGATCTCTCCCATATCCTCCCCAGCCAGGCAGAATAACTTTCCTGAGGCCCAGGACTGTTCCAGCCTCTCCTCTGCTCAAAAGCCTTCAGTGGGTCCTTAGGGTACCTGGGATAAAGTGAAATGCTTCCACCTAGAATTTAAAGCTGAGGCAATCTCACTCCAAATAACCTTTCCAAGCAGACTGGTCCACAGGCTAGCTGAATAGCGAGCTTGGAATCCACTTCCAATTCTGTCTTTGCCACGTGTCTGGATGCACATGTCTCACATGCTTCCCTCCTGACCTGCAACTCTTAAAATTCTTATCTTCTTCCTTAAAGTTCTTCCTGGAAGGCTAGCTCAAGCTTGGGTGCCATCTCCCAGAAACTAGCCAACACAACACTGGGCCTTGAGTCAGGAAGGAGTTCAAATCTGGCACCTCCTAAGATATATAACCCTGAGCAAACCTGCCTTCCTCAGTTTTCCTAACTGTTAAATGGGGAGAATCATGGCACTTATCTTCCAGGATTGTTGTGAGGCTCAAAGGAGAAAAAAAAGTGCGCACTCTCTCCTCTCTCTCTCTATACACACACACACACACACACACACAGTTAATTGTGCAACTATAAAAAAAAGAAAAAAAAATGTAAGTAGCATTTACATTTATTCAATAACATTAGTATACAATGCTGGGTTTCTGTACCAGAAATGGCCAGTTGATGTACAAATATATGTTATTTTTGCTTACATTCATTTAAATTTTTTTAAATAAAGGGGCAGCATCTTCTAAAAAAAAATTGTGTATATATATATATATATATATATATATATATTATATAAGTATATAAGTGCTTTATAAAGCACTTAGCACAGTTCCTGGCACATAATAGGTGCTTAATGTTTGTTCCCTTTCCTATTGATTTCTTCAGTGGGCCTCCTTTGTCAAATTACACTTCATTTATATACATTTTGTACCCCCTCAGTCTACTAGTACCTAGTAGGCATTTAATAAATGCTTCCTGAATTGAACTGGATTTTACAGATGGGGAAACAGAGCAACGGCTAAGTAGTACCAGAGTTAGGGTTCAAACTGGAATCCAGTAACTCCCTCCCCGTGCAAGTTTCTTTGACCCATATCTTGCTGGGAAATCCTTTGGCCCAGATACCCATATTTGATCTGATTTTCCTGAGCTGGGGAAAGGAGCTAGGGGTGAGATTCAGGATTCAATGTAGGGAACAGTAGGCCCACATAGTAAGGGAGAGACCAGATCTTATTGGAACCAGAAGCCAAGAAAAGTGGAGAAGTAATGATTTCTACTGAAAGCCATAAAGGTTTAGATTTTCATTCAAAGAACTACTTTTCCTTTCAACTTCACAGGTATTTATTTAGGTAGTACAGTAAATAGCAAGCTGGGCCTGCACCCTGGAAAATCTGAGTTCAATTCTGGTCTCTGATATTTACTAGCTGTGTGAACCTGGCCCAGTCAGGTACCCTCTGTCTGCCTTAATCTGCTCATCTGCAAAATGGAGATAATGAGCACCTCCCTCTCAGGGCTGTAGTGAGGACCAAATGAGGTACTATTTATAGTCCTTTGTAAGCCTGAAAGCTATAAACAGAAGTTAGCTCTTATCTATTCAACTGGTACACTTTCTGATGATGTGGTCAAAAAGGCATTACTGAACTAGGTTACCTGAATTAAAAACCATTACTTTCCATTACTCCAGTTGTGTGACCTAGACAAATTAATTAACCTCTTCAGTTTCTTTGTCTGGGAAATGGAATAATCACTTCGCTACTACAGGGGAGTCATGAGGACAGTGCGAGCCACTCCTCACCCAGCATAGGTTGAGTCCCTACTAAGAACACAAAATTTCACCTTTCACATAATAGGAAGAAAAGTTGCAGTGTCAAGTTACTCAGTGCCAGGAGAGGCGCCAGGGTGTGGGGAAGACCCAAGGCGAGGTAGGCTTTGCCAGCAGGACCATAGCATGTACACAAGAGTCCTGCCAGTGGGCACCTCTCCATCAGACAAGGCACCGACTAAGTCTCTTTCCTCAGTCCAGACAACAAGCATTTGTTATGGACCTACTATGTGCCAGGCACTCTGCTAAACTCTGGGGATACAAAGAAAAACAAAAGCAGACCTTGGGGTCAAGAAGCCGACATTCCAGTGGGAAGGACAACATTTAAGTAACTAGGCACAGGCAACAAAAATACTCAGAAGATGAAAAGTCATTTCAGGCAAGCACTGAGGAAGCCTAGAAACTCTTTGTGGCTTTGGGCATGTCCTTTCTTCTCCATAAAGGAATAAAATAGATCAGATGCTCTCCAACAGCCACATCCAGTGACGAGTTAGCACAGGGTCACTGGTGCCCCGCTGCTACCCAAATATGAATGCCTTTTCACCAGGTGGTTTGGGTGCTTGCCCTGGGAGATAAATCATGAGCACACATACATATAAGGAAGGAAACAAGCATTTATTAAGCCTCTACTGTGTGCTAGGCACTATGGTAAACATTATATACATTCACACAAATATACCTATATAAAAAACTTCATTTGGGTATCACAATAACAACTGGGAAATACAATGGCTTTTCACAAATTAGAATGAGGATCCAAGAGATGGGCAGATTATTCACTATGGAAAATCCATCCTTCCAAATAATTTGTGCCATAAGAAGATGGATGACCATTTGCTGGATTGGTTACAGTGGGTTTCCTTTTATGTGTGGGTTGGACTAGACAACTGCCGAGATCTCTGCCAACTCTTTGATTCCATGATTATGTGAGTTAAAGGAACTGGGGCTCTTTTGAACAGAGCACAGATCTCCCCCCAACAGCTGTCTCCAAATACTTTCAGCTCACTATCTGTGTGACCTCTGGGTAAGTCATTTGCCACAGAGGTGTCAAGCTCACCGAGCCCAGAAAAACTCCTGAGTGCTGCCAAAACTAAATGAAAACATAATTGGGAAATGTCTAACAAAATAAACAAAAATACACTGCAACATAGAGAATTCTAGCGGGTGGTTTTCTAAGTCAATGTGCAGCCTTCAGAGACCATCAGACACCATTGACTTAGATCGTTGTCCAGGATCTCTCCCAGCTCTAGCTCTTGGGGTCTGTGCCCTGGGGAGTTATGTTGTATGAAAAATGATAAAACTTATAAAGGTTTGACCCCAGCAGGAAAAATAAAGAGCAATAGTACATAGCAGATAGATTTCAGTTTGCCTTAAAATACGATCAGAAACTGAGTAGAGCAGATGGCCTGAAGTTCCTTCCAATATGAAAACTTTGATTCTCCATGTTCCTTCTGGCTCCAGCCAACCCTGCCCTAAATCATCTGCACAGGGGTAAAGAGAGCCCACCTCCTCCTGCTGCCTTGTTCCTCATCACAGAGGCTAAGGGGGAATCTTTGGGAGCCTCCTCTTCTAGATCTCCAAGGCTCACCTCAAAGGCTCCCTCCCTGATGAAAGTCTTCCTGAATTCCTCCAGCTGAGTAGTGTTGCCCTGCCCCCAATTTTTATTTATTTGTATGACTGTATATAGGTATGTGTATATATACATATATGTATATACACACTATATGTATATGTGCATATATATGTATGTGTGTATATTTCTTTATGCATGTAGATGTTGTTTCTCTCCTAATAAAATGCAAGCTTTCAAAAGGCAGAAATGTGCTTTTCCCCCTATTATATTTCCAGGAGTATCTAGCACAGTCCTTGGCACCCACTAAGTACTTAAAATGAATGCTTGTTGAATTGAACTGTTGAAAGAATAATTTTTATTACTCAAAGGCCCAAGAAAAGAATTCTTCACCTGGCATCTGTGAATTAAAAAAATTTTGATATACGGATGAATTTAATATAACTCATTTTCCTTGCAGTTTTTCTTGTGTTTTTTACTTTATGCATTTAAAGATATTACTTCTCATCTGTAAGGTGGGCATAATAATGACTATCTCACAAGGGCAACTGTGAGGATGAAATAAACCAATACATGTAAAGCATTTCATACTAAAAGTCTATCTAAATCCTGACGATGATGAATGGTTCTGAGAAGGGGCTCCTAGGCTTCAGACCACCAAAAGGGCCTATAAAACTTCTGTGGAATAATGTTCTAATTCCAGAAAATTCAGCTGTGGCTACAAAGGGAGACCCCTCACTATAGAATTCCCCTCTGACAATTTTATTAGTTCCCAAATCAAATACCAGTGGGGGCAAGTGAGGGAAGGCTCACAAAGCTCTGGACATAAGGTTGGGGGAGAGCAGAAAAAAAGGGAAAGCTGATTTGGACAGGACACAGAACTATTCTAATAAGTAGCTGCTCTCTCTATTGCCACTGAGGACACAACAAGAGAGAATGGGCAGAAGGAAGAACATAGATTAGGTATCACAAAGAATTACTGACATCTTGAGCAAGGGAAATGGGAATTTCTGTCTCTGGAGAGTTGGAGACAGCAGGAGATGGTTAACTTGCTGGGAAATGTTTGGTCCTTCTCAAAAAGACTGCCTGCTGCTAAAAGCATAGAATTTGAGACTGCTAGAAGGTGGAAGAATATGTGGGGGATCATTTGGTCCACAAGTTCTTGACTTCTTTTGTGTTCTGGCCCGTTGGAAACTTTTCTCAGAATCATGTATGTATGTGCATAAAATAAAATAGCAGAAAATCAATTATATTAAAGCAATTATCAAAAAATAAATTTAAGTTCACAGACCGCTGCCCTCCATTTAAGAAGGCCTAATTTAGTCCAATTCCCTTATTTCACAGGAAAAAATGGGATTTGGGGAGGGTGACTTGCTACAGTGGGTCACTGGCAGAAACAGGACTAGAAGCCAGGCCCTCTGACAGCTAGGCTGTCTTTCCCACTCAGATATGCTCTCTTCTCCTGCCACCTCAGGCCCCTTCCAACCCCATAAGCGAGGAATAAATAATTTTGATTCCTGTTATTTTTAATTCCCCTCTGGCTTCTCTTCCATGTCCTAGCTTGGGTACGTTTCTCTTCTTTGTATCTCCCCACTAGAACATAAGCTCTTTGAAGGCAGAAACTTTTTCTTTTTGCAGAGTTTATCTCTGTCCTTGGCCCACAACAGCTAATGTTTGCTGCTCTCCTGCCCACCATGTTGGTTAAGTTCAACTGGGCCATCTAGCTCATTCCCCCAAAGTGTGGTTCAATCTAATGAAAGGAGAAAAATGGAAGGGGAGCTAGGCTGAGGGATGGTCAGGTTCACGTCCTGCAGACTTAGTTGGGATTGAAAGGGAGAGAGGCAGGGCCAGGCAAGCGGGCACCCAGGGTCAGAAAGGAAGACAAAAAGGAAGAAATGTAGCTGGCGGCCAAGGAGTAAAGCCACAAGTCCTGGACTCCATCCTCTCTTCTTTATCTCATCCAAAACCCAGCTCTCTTCTCAAACTGTGGCCCTGCTCGGCCAACTCTTTCAAAGTGGAAAGGGTCTTCTAGATCAATGAGTCCAATGCAAACATTTGAGGGCTAATAAGAATGACTGGCATCTAGATGGCTCTAAGCCCCCATTTGAGCTCCACCATGACCCAATGGTTTGGGTACTCCATCAATTATTGTCCCCATTCTACAGATGAGAAGACTGAGTTAGAAAGGCAAATCGTTCCAGATGAATGGAAGAGTCAAAACTAGACTCAGTGTCCGGGGCTCATTCTGTCACACCTGGCATTCTCCTTTCCTCCACTTTTACTAGGTGATGCCTTCCTTCTCCACCATTTATTTACTCAGGTACTCATGCACTAACTGAACCAGGGCCTTCAAAAGTCCGAGAAGGCCTGGGCTCCTCCCTTCAACCCTTGGCACCCACACGGCAGTGATGTTATACCATGAGCCATTTGCCTTCATCTTCCACATAGCTCCCCCCTTCTGACTGAGAAGGGGACACGATACCTGTGTGTTCACACTCAAGGGAAGGTCTAGGCCAGGCACGTGTATTGTTTTGTCACCTACCAAAGCATGTGCCCTGACAAGTCAAATGGGAAGCCAGTGAGCCTGCAGAAATCAGGCCTTATGTATCAAAGATGTCATCCGGGAGATGCAAAATTGGAAAAAAGATGAGTAAAAAATATGGTGAATCAGAGGATCCAGAAATGGAAGGGCAGTTGAGAATTCTGTTGTCATCCATCCAAGAGCAGGCGTTCAGGTCTAAAGGCTCCCAGGCCAATCGAATGGCCCCTCTGGAGGATTTATGGGTGGAGGTGGAACAAGTTACCCAGAAAGGCCTGGGATTCCTATGGTTGGTGGCAGTATCCACACTGATCACGGATCTATCAATAGAACAAAACGTGTGTGTGTTTCTCAGACCTGTGATTCCATCAGGGTCACAGAGAGAGTGGGAGGCAGGGCTTCAACTCTGTTCCCAGACTCCAGCCAAGGGTCTTTGCCCACTCTATGAGCCCAGAGGCCATCAGAGCGGGGAGGTCTGGGGTCACACTAGGCAATGTCTCAGCTCTAGTCCTAACGGATCGATGAAAGCGCCACGGTGCCGGGCACCGTGCTAGTGCCACGGAACAAATGCAAAGAATGTGCTCACGTTCTAATGGGGGAGACCACAAGG
The DNA here is from genome assembly GCA_023553655.1 of Myrmecobius fasciatus. Classification (NCBI taxonomy): domain Eukaryota; kingdom Metazoa; phylum Chordata; class Mammalia; order Dasyuromorphia; family Myrmecobiidae; genus Myrmecobius; species Myrmecobius fasciatus. The sequence goes on along the minus strand of JAJPUD010009934.1, from coordinate 56,771 downwards.
ACATATATCAATAGATATAGCATTTATTAGAGAGTGGATAAGGAAAAATATATACAAAGTAGACAGACACAAGGTCTTCGAGGAGGGAGGGCAGTGGGGGTAGGAGGAACATGCCCGCCTGCCCAGAGGGCGGAGATGGGCTGTCCTTGAGAGTCCGTCTGCCCTTTGGGCAGCCCCTCCCTCCCCCACAGACACTCGCCTGCCCATGGAGGCAGGAAGGGTGGATGTGAGTGCACCCTGAAGGGAACGAGATCATCAAGTTCCATGGCAAAAGAGCCAATCTGCCCTTTGTGAGCATGGCACCCATGGGAGACCAACACCCACGGGCAGTGAGTGAAAAAGAGAACTGTAAGCAGCCATTGATTAAACCAAAAAAGCGGTTTCCCACGAGGTCCACCCGGGCCCAGCCGCCCACCTTCGCCTCTTTCCCTCTTTGTTTCTCAGTAAACCCATCTTTCTCAGAAAAGGCCTAACCAACGGGCCGTGCCGACTTCCCGCCCACCTCCAGGCACACACCTGCCTCTCTCTGACTTCAGAAAACTCAGACCACTCACCAAGGGCCTGCACTGGAACTGAGCTGGCAGCAAGGCACCCCAGGCCTGGCCCAGCAAGCAGGCCCTTCCCCCACCCACCCCACACAGATGAAACCTCCTTTGAAGAGTCTCCCTGGCCCCAAATGCTGCTGCTGGGGAAGAGGAGCAGGCTCCCTGGTCTGCTCCGGCTCCTGCTTCCTGAATGGACAGAATCGTGGGGGCTCTAAGCAGCTCTGAGAGAGACAGAGAGGTGGACAGAGGGAAGGGGGGAAGAAGGAGGGAGGGAGGGACGGAGAGGCAGACAGAGAGAGACAGGGAGAGGGAGAAACAGGGAAAGACAGAGACAGAGAGGTGGACAGAGGGAGAGGAGGGAGGGAAGGGGGGGAGGGAGAGACAGACAGAGAGACGGGGGAGGGAGAGACAGACAGACAGAGAAAAAGGGAGAGACAGGGAGAGACAGAGACAGACAGACAGACAGAGAAAAAGGGAAAAACAGAGACAGACAGACAGAGAGAAACAGGGAGAAGGAGAAACAGGGAGAGACAGAGACAGAGAGGTGGAGGGAGGGACAGAGACAGACAGAAAGAGAGACAGGGAGAGGGAGAAACAGGGAGAGATAGAGACAGACAGACAGAGAGACAGGGGGAGAGAGAAACAGGGAGAGACAGAGACAGAGAGACAGAGAGGTGGACAGAGGGAGAGTAGGGAGGGAGGGGGGGGAGGGAGAGACAGACAGAGAGACAGGGGGAGGGAGAGACAGACAGAGAAAAAGGGAGAAACAGGGAGAGACAGACAGACAGACAGAGAAAAAGGGAAAAACAGAGACAGACAGACAGAGAGACAGGGGGAGAGAAAAACAGGGAGAGACAGAGACAGAGAGACAGACAGACAGAGAAAAAGGGAGAAACAGGGAGAGACAGAGACAGACAGACAGAAAGGGGGAGAAACAGGGAGAGACAGAGACAGAGAGACAGAGAGGTGGACAGAGGGAAGGAGGGAGGAAGGAGGAAGGGAGGGAGGAAGGAGGGAGGGAGGGAGAGGCAGACAGAGAGAAACAGGGAGAGGGAGAAACAGGGAGAGACAGAGACAGAGACAGACAGAAAGAGAGACAGGGAGAGGGAGAAACAGGGAGAGACAGAGACAGAGAGACAGAGAGGTGGACAGAGGGAGAGGAGGGAGGGAAGGGGGGGAGGGAGAGACAGACAGACAGGGGGAGGGAGAGACAGACAGACAGAGAAAAAGGGAGAAACAGGGAGAGACAGAGACAGACAGACAGAGAAAAAGGGAGAAACAGAGACAGACAGACAGAGAAAAAGGGAGAAACAGAGACAGACAGACAGAGAGACAGGGGGAGAGAAAAACAGGGAGAGACAGAGACAGACAGAGAGACAAACAGACAAAGAAACAGAGAGACAGAGACAGACAGAGAGGTGGATGGAGGGAGGGAGAGACAGACAGAAAGAGGGACAGAGAGAGGGAGAAACAGAGGGAGAGAAGAGAGACTGGATGTATGTGTGGTGAGAGGTGGGAAGCAGTTGGATAATGCTTTTCTTCTTTCAGCAGTGACCTGGTCCATGTTAAGAGCACCGCCTTTGGAGCCGTTGCAGTCAAAGGCCTTGGGTTCCCAGCCCACTTCTCATGCCGTGCTATTACTGTAATATTAGGCAAGCCATCTATGCCTCCCTGGGTCTCGCCCATTTGATGGATGAGATAAAATGAGTTTCTTCATCCACAAAATGAAGGGGTTGAACTCGCTGGCCTCTGAGGTTCCTTCCAGGTCTGGATCTAGGATTCCAGGACCAAGCCCTCTCATTCAACAAGGAAGCCGATGGTACCAGGGATGGTGTGGGAATTGGCAGGGAGGCACTGGAGATGGAGCCCTGGCTGTGGAGACGGGGCTTGGGGTTTGAATTAGGGACTCAGCTCAGCTATTCACGTCCTTCTTACTTCTCAATATCTAGGTCTGTAAAAGAATAGGGTTGAACCAGGTGACCTCTTAAGACTCCTTCCACTATCCATCAACAAATATTTTTAAAGCATCTACTATGTGCCAGCAAGGCAACTAGGTGTTGAAGTAAATAGAGTATCAGCCCTGGAATCAGAAGGACCTGAATTCAAATCTGTCCTCAGACATTTAGTAGCTGTAGGACCCTGAATGCCTCAGTTTCCCCATCTGTCAAATGAGCTGAAGAAGGAAATGGCAAACCATCCCAGTATCTCTGCTCCAAATGCAGTCAAGAGACTGAAATGACTAAACATCACAGTCTAATGGGGGAGACAATGCAAAACAAATATATGCAAACAAGCTTTGTACCGGACAAAGAGGAAATAGTTAAGAGGAGGAAGGCAGTAGAATTAAAAGGAGGTTGGGAAAGGCTTCCTGGGTAGCACAGCCAGAGTCCTAATTCCTGATCCCTGATGCCGGGCTCTCTCCTACTTCCCCATACATACATAACAACCGAGCTGAAAGGCAGCATTAGGAGAGAAGTCCGGGGAGCCCCTGGCTTTCTGGCCTCCAGCACGTGGGACAGATGGAAAGGTCAGCAGACTGGAGAGACAGACCAATGGGGAGATGGAAGGAAAGGAGGCAGCCAGCCTGGAGGGGAGTCCGAGACAGGGAAAGATGTGTGGAAGAAGCCCTTATCGGAAGTGACTCACTGGCATAGATACTCCTTAACCCTATTCCCAACCAAGGTCAACAGTTACATTCCTTTCTGTGTCTCAGCCCTTCTCCGAAACATGTTGCTGCAGGAACAGGGAGAAGAAATGCACGCTGCACAATATGGAACTGTGCCCAAAGGGCTATCAAAGTGTGCATACGATTTGATCCAGCAGTGTCTCTACTAGGTCTATATCCCAAAGAGATCATAAAAGAAGGAAAGGGCCCCACATGTGCAAGAATGTTTGTGGCAGCTCTTTTTGTAGTGGCTAGAAACTGGAAACTGAAAGGATGCCCATCAATTGGAGAATGGCTGAATAAATTATGGTATATGAAGGTTATGGAATATTATTGTTCTGTGAGAAACGACCAGCAGGATGAGTTCAGAGAGGCCTGGAGAGACTTGCATGAACTGATGCTGAGTGAAATCAGCAGAACCAGGAGAACACTGTACACAGCAACAACAATACTATATAAAGATCAATTCTAATGGACATGGATGGCTCTTTCACCAATGAAGTGATATAGGGCAATTCCAATAGACTTGTGATGGAGAGAGCCATTTGCATCCAGAGAGAGAGGACTGTGGGACTGAATATGGATCACAGCATAGTTTTTTCACCTTTTTGTTGTTGTTTGCTTGCTCTTTGTTTTCTTTCTCATTTTTTTTTCTTTTTCATCTGATTTTTCTTGTGCAGCATGATAATTGTGAAAATATACACAGAAGAACTGCACAAGTTTAACATATATTGTATTATATGCTATCTAGGAGAGGGGATGGGGCAAAGGAAGAAAATTTGGAATACAAGGTTTTGCAAGGGCGAATGTTGAAAATTATCTTTGTGTTCTGAAAATAAAAAGAAGGAAGGAAGGAGGGAAGAAGGGAAAAAAGAAGGAAGGAAGGAGGGAAGGAAACAAATGCTGGCTGCAGCGAGCAGGAGAGCAAAAGGATTATCCCTGAGCAGGGGATCTTCCTTCTGCAAACAGAGGGATGGGGAAGGGGAGTGTAGGGCCTGGGCTGCAAGGCTTCCCTCTGGGCCTCCAGTGAGAAGGAGATGGCCTTGGAATGCTGAATCAGGCCAGGGCTGGACTGACCCCAGCCTTGGAAAAACAGCCAAGCCGGAGCCTAGGGTGGAGAAAGAAATTCAGTCTGCCAAGGGCCAAAGCTGCACTTTCGGGTGCTGCAGAAAAATGGGTGCCCCTTTGATCCCCTCTTGGAGCAGGGTGAATGAAGGATTCCTCTCTGAACCTGTAGATAAAATTCAGGTACTGGGTGGCCCTCTTATAATGGAAGGTTCCTCCAGCATTTGCAAAACACACACACACACACACACACACACACACACACATTCTCTGTCTCTTTCTTTCCTTCCTCTGTCCCTCTCTTTCCCTCTCCCCCTCCTTTCTGACTTAGCACAGTGGGAACTGGAAGCTCCTTTCCATATCCTCTAAGTTTGAAAAACAAAATAGCAAAGGGAAAAGAAGATCGGGCAGATGGGGATCAGAGACTGATGTCTGTGTTTGTTGGGTGTTTTTTTAATATAAAAAGTATTGGATAAGAAAGCCAGTGGGACCAAGAAGCTGGCCCCAAGCCAACCCCCTACACCTCACGAGGTGCCATTTCACTGTTACAAAGAACAGGAAATAGATTCACAGCTGGAAGTGAAGGGGCCTTGGAGGCCTGCTAGGCCAATGCTACCATTTTGCAGATGGGGAAACTGAGGCTGAGAGAAGTGACCTGCCCAAAGCAGAATAGATAGCAGTGTCAGAGATTGGATTTAAACCAAGTCCTATTGTTCAAACAGCAATAACTCTAATAGTTCTTTCCTTCTTTCATTCACTAAAAAAAAAAAAAAATTATTAAAGGCCTTCTGGGTACAGAACAATGTAGTAAGTGCTAGAGGAAAGAACTGGAGTTCAAATCAGGTCTCAGACACTAGCTTGTATGAACATGTCATTTCACCCTGTTTACCTCAGTTTTCTCATCTGTAAAATGAGCCGGAGAAGGAAATGGGAAACCCCTCCAGTATCTTGGCCAAGAAAACCCCAAATAGGGTCATGAAGAATGGGACAACTAAATTTTTTCCCACATTTTTGGATTTATTTTACATTATTAGTATTTCTCCATCACTTTATTAAGCCTGGATAATCAACAAAATAATCGATCAAACTCTAATTTGTAGTATTTGCTGATTTCCAAGATGGCTCCAACATACTCCTAGACCTTCCATTGGATATCTTCAAGCACAAGCTGAGTGATCATTTGACAACTAAATTTTTTAACAAAACACTCTAGTAGATGGATGGAGGGATGGCCGGAGAGAGCACTTGTTAACAGGCAAGCACAATGCTAAGCACCGGAAATAAGCCCCAAATCCCCCTCACTCCAGGAGTTTACACTCCAACAAGGGACCAAGGGAAGCTGGAAGGGGAAGGAGATAAAAGGCAGGAGGATACACAGGCTATGACTCAGTGTGCAGGGGAAAGCAAGATTGAGGCCTAAGATTTTGGCAAGATAGGGGGAAATCCAGCCAATGGGAGTCCAGGGTGGTTCCTAAATTCCTAATCTGCCTAAACACTCGCATAGTGGTTAGCACAGTGCCTGGCAAGCAGCAAGGCTTAATAAATGCTTGTTGAATGACTGAATGACAGGAACTTTAACCCCAACACAAAGTGAAGGGAGCCAGTAGAAATGGATGACAGCATTGTTCCGCTGGCAGGAGGAGAAGGAGGAGGGATCCTCGTCCTCTCCTGAAGTCCTGGGAACAGGGACTCTTTGGAAACCCAGGGCCTAGCAATGCCTGACGTGGTGGGCCCCTGATAAATGTTTGGGCCCCCTGAAAGAGAAAAAATGATCAATCATCCTCCCTCAATTTCCCGAGATGAATGGAGCTGAATTACAGTTACAGATCCCTAACTAGACCTCTCCTCTGGGTGGGGCCCTGAGCACCTCCCTGGGTGTCTCGGCCTGGGTGGGGGCTGCAGAGATAAGCCCGAGGGTCACGGCTAGCCCCCTTTCTCCGCTGGCTTGGCAAACATTTCGGGCTCAGCTTGGAAGACAGGAAAGTCTCCTGGGGGACAGCTGAATCATAAGGATGCTCTGTCATCCTTTCCAAAATGCACGGACCTTCCCTGGGTACTCACACTAGCCCTGGGAGATGGCTAGGGCAGCTGTTCAGAGAATCCAGTGGAAAGATGAGGACTCGATCCCTGCAGATCCTGAGAGCCCTGGGCCTAAAGCTGCCACAGCCCAGGGATCATTAGGGTCTCAGCTGTCCTAATCTAGCCCTTTATCCAGTACCACCCCTCCCTTCTCAGCCCAGGCCCAAGGCCATTGTTTAATGTCAACAAGGGCCCAAACTCAGCCCCCAAAAGTCCTGGGGGAGTATTTGTGATTCAGCCAATCAGTCAATAAGCCAAGTACCTACTCTGTTCCAAGCACTGCACTAGCTCAAGCATGAAAGGATCATGGGGGTGGGGAGGTGGGCCGAGGAAGATGTAACCTGGATCTTTAAAGGTTTAAATAGAAAACATTTTAAATATAAAATATTAAATATAAAACAATCCATTTATTTTATATAATGGAAAGTGACCAACCCGGGGGTCTGTGAACTCGGGTGGGAAAACATTTCCCTCTTTATTTTCACTAACATCACTACAATTTACCCTTTCCCCTAACTATGAATGTAGGCCACTGAGAAGGATGACCCAAAACAGAGACAACCATTCTTGTCACTGGGAAAGAAGGGAAGCTCTCTGAGGGCAGGGGTAGTTTCTTTTTGGACTTCCTATCCAATGAGGTATGTTTCTAATAAATATGTGACGTGAAGGGGGTGAATTTCTCTCCTCTGTAGCCCCCAGGCTTCGATGTGCCCCCCACAATGCACCTATCTTGGTGCTATGAACAAATATGTATTCTTGGCCTTGGCTCCAGCGCTGCTGCACCTCCCCAGCATCCCCCACCCAACTCCACTCCCTCTTCCAGCTCCCCACCCAGCCGAGTTGTAGGGGGCAGATAGCACTCTCTGGGTTCTTCTGCTGGGGATTTTGTCTGCTCTGGGGGCCTCCTTGAGATCCCCCAAATCAATGGTTCCAATCAATTGGTAGAGCGATCTCCACATGGGACCGGCAGAGCTGGAAGGAACTCTGGCCCGTCAGATGGAATGCCCATGGCTGAAGAGCTAATGAAGGGCACCCATGGAGTTAAAGCCAATCCAAACCAATAAATGTTTATTAATTACTTATTACTCACTGGGGAGAGTGAGATGTCAAAGACAAGACACTGGCAATCCACCTCTCCAATTTGCTTATTTATATTTTACTGGAGAGAAACAGCACATACAGATTGGGTATCCACATGGTCATCTGAGGGAGGTTGAAGAAAGACTTGAACTTGATGGTATATCAGCTGAACCTTGAAGGAAGGGTCTAAGGATTCTAGGAGGGGAGGGGACCCACTCTGTGGCAATGAACGGAGGTGGGAAATGGAAGCTCAGGCCCATCCTCATTTATACTCAACTTTAAGGCTGACTGAGCAATTTTCAATGCATTATAAAAAGCCCCAGTGTTCTCAAAACCACATCCAAAAGCCAGGAGAAAGTCAGACCTGGGATTATGCCTATGGATCTCCGGTAGTTTCCAAAGGTGGGATAGTAGGATTTAGATTTGGGGAGACCTTGGGAGTGGGAAGAACTAGGTCAGCTAGGGAATCATCTTTGGTCATTGAATTTAGACCTATAGGATACATGCTCATCTAGTCTAAGAGTTCTAAATCTCAGGTCCTTAAACTATTAAAAAATAATAAATCGATGATTGTATTTCAATGTAATATGCTACCTTTGTGATTTTATTTATTTTATGCTTTCAAAAACAATTCTGAGAAGTGGTTTCCAGGCTTTACCAGCCTGCCCAAGGGGTTTAGCATCTAAGAAAAGTTAAGAACCTCTCATCTGATTTTACAGAGAAAGGCAATGAGAGCCAGAGAAATGAAGATATTGCCCAATATTAATGAACAAGAAGTGGTAGAACTGCAATTTGAACCCAGGGCCTGAACTTCCAAATCCAGGGCTGTTGCTATTATATCACAATGAAAACTGCTGGCTTTGCCCAAGAAGGAGCCACTCTCTCCCCTGGCCATCAACCCAAGTGAGGCCGGTGATGGGTACCAAAGGGAGTTCTGGCAGAAAGGACAAGGAGCGCCTACGTGCCCAGACCGAGCAACTGGGCTAGGAGGTTGGGTGATACCAATCAACCAGGCAACAGCTGCCTCCACGAAGAGTCGTGTCGATGGCAGATAGGCACGGCCTGGAGTATTATTCACGGGCCCGTCAAACTCAGGGAACGTCTGGTTGGCATAGAAACAGGAGATAAGTGGTACAATTAATGGCATCGCATTCCGGTTCCTCCTTTCTTCCCCAACTGACCCATTTAAATCCCCGGCAATGCTCTGGTGCCGCCCCTTGGCTGTGGCAGAGTGACCTCTGTGGAGAAGCCGAGATTGCCAAGTAGTGAGAGCCGAGCGGCCCTTGGCGAGACCCATGGAGAGATGCTAGTGGTTGGTGCCAGCAGGCCAAGAGCCCAAGAGTCACCAAACCCCCAAATTAGACGTCATCCTGCCTTCGGGAGAAAGTTATGTCTCTAAGGCAGGCCACGTCTCCCGGGTGAACATCCACAGTGGGGCAGAGGCTCCCTGAGCCCTCAGTGACTGCTTCAAGGTTAGCCCAAGTTCAACCAGCAAAGCTGGGTGACATTCCAAGAGCAGGTATTTGAAAGAAAAACCAGAGCATGATGGAAGGAACACTGGTTCAAGAAGCAGGGGATCTCAGTTCAAATCCTGCTTCTGCCATTAATTAGTCACATGTCCTTGGTCTCAGTTTCCTAATCTATAAGATGAGAAGCTTGGTCAATATATTCTCTGAGATGTCTTCTAAGCTTTGGGTCTGTAATCCTATGAACTAGATATATGTGTAAGGGGTGGCTGTTATTTTTCCGAATTCTTGTGAAAGAACCATTACTAGCTGCCTAAAGACCCGTACATAACCCTCTCCTACTTCAGTAAGGCCTTCCCTTGCCCAGACTGTCCTCTACTCCAACATGACTCCTTCCAGAAAAATGGTTCTACAAAAAAGAAGAAGAAAGCAGTTGGCCCCAACCTAATCCCTGTAACTTTATGTCACCTTTAACAAGTATACAAAAAGGGATTTGAAACAGGACATCAGAGTATTGGTTCAATGGAAAAACTCCTGGCTCAGGAGTCATTGAACTCAGGTACAGGAGAGGTTTTGTCCAGTGCCCTGCCCTATAAATTGCTCCTACATACTTGAATGCCTCCAAGTCAAGGGGAACTCACTCCCTTACAAGACAGCTCTTTCTGAAGCTAGAGATCCACAACCAGTTAGAAAGTGTTTCCTCCCTCAGATTGACTAAGCTGGAATCTGTCTTCCATCAGCCCTAGTCCTACCCTCTGAACTCTACAGCAGAGTCCTGGGCTGCCTCTGCACATGTTTGAAGATGGCTATCATTCCCATGCCCCTGTCTTCTCTATCACTGCAGTCTGGCTGATGGGCAGCTAAAAGAGCAGAACACAGGTTAATCTCACCAAAGCCACTGTCTTGCTCCCCATCCTGAACCCTGTGGGTTATTTGGACACACGTGGACACACAAACACATAAACTCTCTTTCTCTCTCTCTCTCTCTCTCCCTCCTTCTCTGTCTCTCTCCTCCCTCTCTGTCTCCCTGTCTGTCTCTGTCTCTCCCTCCCCTCTCTGTCTTCCTGTCTGTCTCTGTCTCTGCTCCTCCTCCCTCCCTCCCTCCTTCCTCCCTCTGTCTGTCTGTCTGTCTCTCTCAAAAACCAGCCAGAGAGGTGGAGAAAAGGAAGCCCCAGGCCACAGGACTGCCATGCTCAAACAATCCCCTGGGCAGAGAAAGCAATTCCAAGGGAGGGAGTGGGGGGACTCTATCTTTTCATGGAGGATCTCTTTGTTCATTTTAATTACTCCCCAACCAGACAGTGGGAGAGGCAGCCAGTCTCTGGGTTAATGGCACTTGACTTTCACTTCTCTCTTCACTGACTTGGCTATAAGCTGGATAGTTTGGGGAGTCACCCACGGGCTCTGATGCCTGCTGGGGGGCGGGGAAGGAGATGGCTTTGAAGCTGCTTCTTCAAGCTCTCTGATTGGAATTATTACTCAAACAATCAAATTTTGAAAATGTGTGTGTGTGTGTGTGAAGGGGATAGGGGTAGGTGTGAAGGAGACTTGATACCTTTTCTAAACTATCTAATAAGTTGCTGGTCCCTAAGTAGTAATCAGAGTGAAAATATTCTGGGGAAAGAGCACTGAATTGTGGGTCAAGAACTATACATTGGGCCTAGCTAATATACAATAGGCATTTGATAAACACTGAATGAATAATGAGTTCTGGCCTGATTCTGCCACCATCTAGCTATGTGACCTTGGCCAAGTCCCCACCCTTTTGGGGTTTGTTTTCCCCATCTGTAAAAGGATGGGTTGAGCTAGATGTTCACTGAGGATGAGCCTAAACTCTCCAATTCTGTGCCTCAGGGGCAGATAACTATAAAGATGCTTCCTCCTAGCTCTAAAGAATTCCAGGTTTCTCCTTTTTTTTTCTTCTTTTGATGGGGCTGGCAAGCTCACTTATAGTGAATGAAGAGAGTAAAAATCAGGAAAGGCAGCTTATAAAATTCAAGGGGATGTGAAGGGTGCTTTCTGTCTGTCTGTGTGTGTGTGTGCATGTGTCTGTCTATCTCCCTGTCAAAAAGCATTTCCCCCACCTACCAGTTTATTCATTCTACAAAGAGTCTACTATTTACTGAAAATAAAATAGATTTTTTTAAAAAGTTCAACATGTGCCAGGAACAGGGAGGGGAATACAAGGAAAACAAGGAAGGCTTCCAGGAGCCATATATTATGGAGAGGGGGTGAGGAGGGAGAAATATGTACACAGAAAAATAAATACAAAATATATACCAGGTGGATACAAAATAATCTCTGAAGAAAAGGCACTGAGATAGTTTCAGTAGCAGAGTGGATAGAGCACCAGCCCTGGAGTCAGGACCAGAGTTTCAATCTGGCTAGACAGTGGATGTGTGACTCTGGGCAAGTCACTTAATCCCAAATGGAAAGAGAGAGAAGGGGAGAGAGAGAGAGAGAGAGAGAGAGAGAGAGAGAGAGAGAGAGAGAGAACAAACACACTAACATCAGAGCAGGCCTTTTCCAGAAGGTTGTGCTAAAAAATTAAACTTTAAAGAAAGTAAGAGAATATAAGAGGGGACCAGCTTGGGCAAAAGTGAGAGACTGAATCTAGTTTATAGAGATACACAAGTCTGCCAATCTGACTGAAACAAGAGTTCTTGAAGAACAGAACATATAATAACCAGGAAAAATGTTAGAACCAGACTCTAAAAGGATTCAAAGGATGATGAGTTTCTATTTTATCCTTGAGGTAAGAAGGAGCCACAGCAGATTCCTGAGCAAGGAAGTGACAGTGTCAGCAATGTGTTTTGGGGACATCACTTTAACAGGAGAGTAGTAAGACAAGAATTAGGGAGGTCACTCAGAACCAATTGCTCCAGTAATAGTTAAGGCAAGAGAGGACGAAGGCCTGAGCCAGAGTGTTGGCTGTTTGAGAAGAAAGGGATGAATTTGAAAGGTGTGATAAAATTGACAAGACTTGATACCTTTTCATTTTTTATTTATTGTTTTTTGGCTGAAGGTGAGCATAGACTTGAGAAAACTCTAGGGGCCCAGAAAAAATGTTCAGTTTCATTTTTCAGAAGAAACATTCACTCTAAGCACAGCAGGGACCCCTCTAGAGAAGGTTTCTCCAATTCATTCATGGAACATGAATGAGACCCCTGAAAAGACTGCTGCCAGGTGTCATAAGAGATTGTAGCGGGGATGAAAACAGAGAATGGGACTTGACTATTTGTTGTTGTTTAGTGGTGATTTTCACAATCTCATTTGGGGATTTTCTTGGTAAAGATATTGGAAATGTTTATCACTTTCTTCTCTGACTCATTTAACATTTGAGGAAACAGAGGCAGAGTTAAGTGACTTATCCGGGTTCACAAAATTAATAAGTGTCTGAGACCAGATTTGAATTCAGGTTTTCCTGATTTCAGTGCCAATACACTATTCACTGAGCTGCCCAGCTGCACCTGGATTTGACCATACCAAACTTGAAAACCTTTGATTTCTACAGCCTTTCTGGAAACTTCTGGTATCTTCCAAGGTTACTTAACCTTCTCTTTCCCCCAACACAATAAATTCCAGACTCTCTGGCATGAGAATAGAGGTTTCTTGATGAACAAACAGAATAATAATATAAAAACAACCACACACACACATCCATCCATCCATCCATCAGCTCACCTGAATCCCATAGTGGCCCCAGCAAGTGCTACAGAAGTTTTTATTGCTGATTTTTTTTTTTTATAAATGAGTCAGATCTTCTTAAAAAGCTCTTTATCTTCTATGTGAGAGAAAAGAAAGCTTTTGGGCCATGGCGTTTCAATGCTGGGCAAAGACAGCATTTGTGGAACCCCCATCACTTTAGAAGAAATGGGAGTCTAGAACTATTGATTTAAGTTTCTGAAATACACAGAACAAATTAGTGACTGGGTTGGGCCTAGAACCTAAATTCTGAGTCTCTAGTTGGTCTATAAGCAAAGTGGAGTAAAATATTGAAAAGAAATACTAGATAAAGGGCTGGTCTTGAAGACAAGAAGAAATGGACTCCAGACCCACTGTTCACAAAGACTAGCTTGAGTGAGAGAGTAAGCCCCTCACCTTCTTCATGGGTGAAAAGGGAGTTGCTTCATAGGTTGCTGAAACATAAAGGATGGGGAAAGGAGGGAATTCGACCAATAAAGTCACTGGTGGGATCTCCCAAAATGGCCTGACATCTGGGAATCCTACCTATTCTTTTCAGGAAACTTAGAGAGGCCTAAGAATCCATCATTTTGAATAGTTTATCTGATGGGATTAGCCTAATGAAAAGAGCTCACAGCTATGTGGGCTTCTACTTCTGAAGCACTTTCCCCAAACAACCCCTTGAAGTAGATAGTACAAGTTCAACAATTCCCATACTTCCAATCCCTTATCAGAACCAAAAGAGTTTTTAAGTCTTCCAGTCTGACTGAAGCAACAAGAGTTCTTGCTTCAAAAACAGAATATCTAATAACCTGGAAGGGTAAATTAGATCCAGACTGCCAAAGGATTTAAAAGCCAATGAGTTTCTATTTTATCCTTGAGGTAAGAAGGAGCCACAGCAGATTCCTGAGCAAGGAAGTGACAGTGTCAGCAATGTGCTTTGGGGAAATCACTTTGGCAGGAGAGTAGAAAGGCAAGAAGTGGGAGGGGGGAGGGGCAACTAGGACCAATTGCCCCAGCAAAAGTTGAGGCAAGAGAAGATGAAGGCCTGAACCTGAATAGAGTCTTGGCCACCCAGTTAGTTGGACCAATGAGCCTGGAAGCCAATTCAGCTGCTCCTCCTTTGACATCCCTATGGGAGGCTGCAATCTGAATGTCTGTCTGCCACAGGGAGCTTAGAGCCTTTAGGTTTTTGGAGGATGGAGATGAGAGAGAGGGAAGAGAGCTACTAAACCAAGAGTTCCAGCAAACAGAACCTGTACAGAGGGAGTTGTTCCCAGTTCCCAGTTCCCAAACCAGTAGGATGTCAAGAAATTAAAAACTCCTTGGGGGAGGGGAAAGGGAGAGAGAAGCCAGTAGTCTTTTTGCAGAAAACCCAGGGACAGAACTTTTAATAATAAGCAACACCCAGCCAATCTAGGCATAGATAATTTTCAAAAGAATCCCACACAATACAAATCTCCTCCCCTCCCCTTCCAAAACCCCCAAACAACCCCAAACAATCCTAAGAACAACAGAAAACTACCTCCCTCTCGCTGAGGACTGAGGGAACCACGGATGGCCCTATCTCACACCATCTCATAGGAATGAGAGGAGATCTGTTTTAAAAGAGGCTGTTATTTTCACCAAACATTTCCTTCACTCAGCAAATAATCATGAAAAGTCAGCTTTCTTCCATTTTAATGGGTTTGTACCACCTGGACCTAATTAAAACGAAAGCGGCAGAGAACCAGTTTCTTTTCAATGACATGAATTTTGCCAAGTTTGGGTGAAAACATAAAATAAAATAAAATACCCCAATCTGGCAGCCTGGCCTACTTTCTGGCCAGCCCCCTTTTCCTTTTCCCCTTCCCACACCCCCCCCTCCCCCTTTACCCAGAATCAGATAATTAAAAGGCCTGCATTAATCACATTTGCAATGGAACAAATTGTTGGAGCCCCCTTACCCCACCCCCCTCGACTTTGCTTTTCACTGTTTGTTATTATAGGCGAATCCTGCTCCAGTCTGGTGGGTAGAGATAAGCACCTCTTATCTGGCTTGGCAATCTTTATCAGCCTGGAGATCAGGCCCCAGCGCTTATCAGGAATTCACATCTACTGTAGCTGAAAGTAGAACCGAAAGGAAAAACAGGCAGGCAGAAACGTCCTCAAACTACTGGGAGACTTCAGTTCTATGGGGTTTTTTTTCCCCTTAATGAAGAGAAGTGGGGGGGGGGGTTTGGGGGGAGGTGTTCCAGGCACCCAAAGAGCTCCCATCAGTCGGGGATCTGTTTTCCCCAGGTCGAAAGTCCCAACTCTTTCTAAACTGCCAGCTCACAGCTGCTGGCTTGGAGCTTTCTCACTTTGTGTGGGGGCCCCAGCTCCCATGTTTGAAGTTAATAAACAGAATAGGCTATCGAGGCTGTGATCGGTTCCCTTGCTTATCTGCTGGGCACATCTATCTCAGAGCAGAACAAAAGAAAGAAAGAGGCAGCTGCATCTGGGGGGGGGGAGGGAATGGGGGGAGGTGTTTTCCTAAGGCTTTGATGGGGAGGGGGCATGAGGAAGAGAGGGCAGAGGGAAGGACGGTAGTAGCCTTTGCCACCAAGGAAATCAGCCTCGTTTCCTTATCAGTTTCCTCCAATCTAAGGAGAAGCAAAGGACCAAATCCACCAAGAGGGTGGGAGCTGGGGGGGGGAGGAGAGGGGCGGCAAGAGAAAGAGGGGGGAAGAGAGATCTAGCCAAGAGATTGCCTTTGAAATACAGGAAGGGCCAGAAATTGTTAGCCATTCCATCACCACCCAGTCACAATCGCCTTATCCATCTTAACTCAGTCCACAATCGAACTTGAAGTCAGAACCAACCTAAATAAACAGACACACAAAGGCCAGGGGTGCAGATAAAGGGTGAGGGGTGGGAGAAGAGCCCCCACCCTTTTGTCCTCTCCCTTACATTCTGTGCCAGGCTGCAATGTGGTACACTGGTGACAACTGAGGATCGTAAGACAGGAGAAGGGCAAGGGCACCGGGCTCCTCATCCCAAGTGGATCTAGCCTGGCCTGGTGCTGGTCAGAAGAAAAAAAAAATTAATTTAAATTTTACATACTGAATACAGTCCAATGTCTCTTTGTCACAGTCTCTGTCTCTTAGTCTTATCAATTCTGGCAATCACCTTCTAACCCAAGATCTCCCTTTTGAGTCTATCTGCAATTCTCATCAACTTGAGAAAAAAAAAAAAAAAAGAGGAGGGCAAGAACAGAGGCATACAGAGAAGAAGAAAAAAAAAAAAAACACAAGAGCAGATATGAATCTGTGGGAGGTTTTAATACTCCAGTTGACATGATATAAGTATACTTGCTGTAAACAGGTCGGGTTTGCACATTATAGGAATAGGGTTACCAGAACCTGGATCCAGGTGCCCTCCCTTCTCCAGGAGGAGAGGGTGGCAAAAAGGTAGGGATGGAGGGGGGGTGCTATGGAGGTAAATAGTCATCTCTGCACTCCTCTGCCGCGCTTCTCACGACTGACAGAACGGAAAGAGTCCAGGCCGGTTTGGGGCTGATCAGTTTGGGCGATCTACATCTCTGGGCAATCAATAGGGCTCCCCCCCCACACACAGACCTTTATCTCCTCTTAGCCAACTCTACAGAAAGCAGAGGGGCACGATGGAGCCGAGCTCCCCAGCTGCTCTGCTTTCCCACTAACATGCAGCAGGCTGCCCGGGCCGGCCGGCATCGCAATCCATCTTGGGATCACCTTTTACTCCTTATTAAGCATTAAAGCGGCAGACATCTCCCAGGGGTGAAGGGGAGAGGCAGGGAAACAAATGCTTAACAGCAGTTCCCGCACGACACTAACCCACCCAGCCTAGTAGTGCTGGGGCGTTCAGCACTCGTATTAACCCCAAAGACCACGTTAATAAGTTATTGTGAGGGTGGGTGCCGGGGTAGTGGGAAGCCAGATCGATTGTGAGGATGCCGGCTTCCTGTCACACACTCATGCACACACAGTGAGCGTGCACTAGCCTCAAATAGACTTTATCGAGAAAATGATCAGCATTGTTGCCTAGGCAGGGAGCAGCATCTTGGTTGGGTACAAAGCCACCGACCGACCAGCTGCAGCATCAGAACTAACTTCAGCTAAATTCGGCAGGAATGGCCTGTCTGAAGGCACATGGAAAGGGGGTTCTGATGGCAGCCCGCTTTTCAGTCCTCCACTTTACTTAATTCCTTAACCGAAGGAAGCAGAACTCCCAAACCCGGGTCTTAAAATAATAATAATAATAATAATAATAATGGGGAGGGGAGATATTAGGACTAAGTATTCCCATCACTCCCCTCTAGATTGGATCAAGACTTCCCCAGCTGAGCCATCACCCAGTCAGGCTGGCAGGTAAATGCCACTCAAGATGGCAAGTATTTCTCTAAGCTGATAAAAGCAACATTTGTTCTACGGAGGCGTGTTCAAACTATCCCTCGATCTAAGCGTTATCCACAAGTTAGATCTACTAGAAGGGGTGGGGATGGGAGGGAGGACCGAGGAGAGGTGGGGGGGGGGAGAGGAGGAGGGGTTAGAAACAGAAGCAGGTAACCCCTATTAGTGGAAAAGTTCCAGCAGTTTCATAGAATCCCCCGCCTCCCCACCCTGAATATACAACAGTAATCTCTTTCATCTCAGCTAGACCTGAAATCAGATTCTCCCGGCTGGATCAGCTCAGTTCCCTAGGAGAATGACAACCCAGGACAAGGCTATCAGCAAGAGAGGGCTTGGGGGTGGGGGGGGGGGTAGGGGTAGTAGATGATGGGGGGAGGAGTTGAAACACATATAAAGCAATGCCTGGTGGTCTCGGTCTGGATTTTATCAAGATATTTTCTCGGGGTTTCACCCATCCTTCCTTCTAGCTTTCAAAAGCCAACAAGTATGGCAGGTTGAGGGCAGCCTAGAGAAAAACCCAGCAGCTGAGGTTCCAAGATTTCCAGAAGAAAAATTAAAAGTAGCCAAATATCTTACAAAACCCCCAGACAGACATCTCCACTGACTGCATAACTTTTTTTTAAGCTCCTAGATAATCATGATCTCTCAAATTCTCATATTCTCTCTCTCTCTCTCTCTCATTCTTTCTTAATACAAAGACTGTGAGAGTCAAACTGGGCAGATAAGATCACAATTTCAGCCCGTCCCGACAGAGTGATCTTATCAGGATGGGACTTGCAGAATGGAATATTTTAAACTTTATCTCCACCCAGATCAGAGGCTGCCTTATCTGGCTGAAACATCTCTGTGAAAGCTAGGGGAGGAGGGAGGGAAAGGGAGAGACCAGTAAACCCACTTAGCATGGCTCAAACTTCCCCTAGTCACAAGTAAAAATTTAAAAAAATAATAATCATCCTCCCACCCCCAATCCCCGCCACCCGCCTCCTCGGACCATACAGTACAAGCGGCAGCTCACGTATATACATTTCAGATCTGCCCTATGGAGATTAGATTACATGTCACAGCAAACAGCAACACTGCAGGAGGCGGCAACACAGACTGACTACCGAAGGGGTGGCTGTGGGGAGTGGGAGCCGGGAGTAGCTGGGGAAGAGGCTGGGTGAAGGGTGAAGGACGCTCCGAAGGAACGCCAAAATGGCACGGAGGGGGAGGCCAGAGAGGGGAGGACCTGGAATGGGGTGGGGGGGAGGGGGACGAAGCAACAATACAGACTTTATCTGGGCAGCTGTCTGCCAGGAGACACTGAGATCCCACTGGAGACAGAGCCGCCTCTAGTTCCGTCGGTTTCCCCTCCCTCCAGTCGGGTCCGCAGATGTAGCGGAGCTACCTTGGGGGGGGGGGGGAAGAAGGAGGGAAAGAGGTCCCAGTTAACAGGGAGATTGGGGGAGACTGTGGGGGGTGGGGCGCTCAGAGCCGGCGGAGGCGGACGTTCAAGTTCCAGACCACGAAGCGAGAGGGGAAACAGTCCGCAGCCGGCGCAGGGGAGAAGCGGGTCGAGGCCGGCAGGCTGGGGAAGGAGAGGGTACCCCAAGGCTAGCCGCCGCCCCTCCCTCCCTCTCTGTCCCTCCCGGCTCCTCCTCCTCCCGCGGTGGCGGCCACCCCTGCCTAAAGTTTGCCACTTACGTTTGATCTGCCGGGGGTTGCTCTGTTTTCTCCTGGACATCTCTCCAGCGATCGGCTCCCTTCCTCCCTCTAACTGCTCGGCCGGCCGCAGGTCGGGGACGGGCTCCGGAGACGCAGGCGGCGGCCGCAGCCTCTCATGCCCGCCGCACACTCCCTGCGCCCGGGGAGCTCCCTCGCCGCC